>OZ038382.1:32828987-32980065 GCA_964036045.1 Eutreptiella sp. 'Long Island Sound 2002'
CTCAAAAGACCCCCCTCCCCCCCCTCTTCTAAACAAAGTCTGCCGGGCACAATACTCAAAAGACCCCCCTCCCCCCCCTCTTCTAAACAAAGTCTGCCGGGCACAATACTCAAAAGACCCCCCTCCCCCCCCTCTTCTAAACAAAGTCTCCCGGGCACAATACTCAAAAGACCCCCCTTCCCCCCCTCTTCTAAACAAAGTCTCCCGGGCACAATACTCAAAAGACCCCCTCCCCCCCTCTTATAAACAAAGTCTCCCGGGCACAATACTCAAAAGACCCCCCTCCCCCCCCTCTTCTAAACAAAGTCTGCCGGGCACAATACTCAAAAGACCCCCCTCCCCCCCCTCTTCTAAACAAAGTCTGCCGGGCACAATACTCAAAAGACCCCCCTCCCCCCCCTCTTCTAAACAAAGTCTCCCGGGCACAATACTCAAAAGACCCCCCTTCCCCCCCTCTTCTAAACAAAGTCTCCCGGGCACAATACTCAAAAGACCCCCCTCCCCCCCCTCTTCTAAACAAAGTCTCCCGGGCACAATACTCAAAAGACCCCCCTCCCCCCCCTCTTCTAAACAAAGTCTGCCGGGCACAATACTCAAAAGACCCCCCTCCCCCCCCTCTTCTAAACAAAGTCTGCCGGGCACAATACTCAAAAGACCCCCCTCCCCCCCCTCTTCTAAACAAAGTCTGCCGGGCACAATACTCAAAAGACCCCCCTCCCCCCCCTCTTCTAAACAAAGTCTGCCGGGCACAATACTCAAAAGACCCCCCTCCCCCCCCTCTTCTAAACAAAGTCTGCCGGGCACAATACTCAAAAGACCCCCCTCCCCCCCCTCTTCTAAACAAAGTCTCCCGGGCACAATACTCAAAAGACCCCCCTTCCCCCCCTCTTCTAAACAAAGTCTGCCGGGCACAATACTCAAAAGACCCCCCTCCCCCCCCTCTTATAAACAAAGTCTGCCGGGCACAATACTCAAAAGACCCCCCTCCCCCCCCTCTTCTAAACAAAGTCTGCCGGGCACAATACTCAAAAGACCCCCCTCCCCCCCCTCTTCTAAACAAAGTCTCCCGGGCACAATACTCAAAAGACCCCCCTCCCCCCCCTCTTCTAAACAAAGTCTGCCGGGCACAATACTCAAAAGACCCCCCTCCCCCCCCTCTTCTAAACAAAGTCTCCCGGGCACAATACTCAAAAGACCCCCTTCCCCCCCCTCTTCTAAACAAAGTCTGCCGGGCACAATACTCAAAAGACCCCCCTCCCCCCCCTCTTCTAAACAAAGTCTGCCGGGCACAATACTCAAAAGACCCCCCTCCCCCCCCTCTTCTAAACAAAGTCTCCCGGGCACAATACTCAAAAGACCCCCCTCCCCCCCCTCTTCTAAACAAAGTCTCCCGGGCACAATACTCAAAAGACCCCCCCCCCTCTTCTAAACAAAGTCTCCCGGGCACAATACTCAAAAGACCCCCCTCCCCCCCCTCTTCTAAACAAAGTCTGCCGGGCACAATACTCAAAAGACCCCCCTCCCCCCCCTCTTCTAAACAAAGTCTCCCGGGCACAATACTCAAAAGACCCCCCTCCCCCCCCTCTTCTAAACAAAGTCTGCCGGGCACAATACTCAAAAGACCCCTCTCCCCCCCCTCTTATAAACAAAGTCTCCCGGGCACAATACTCAAAAGACCCCCCTCCCCCCCCTCTTCTAAACAAAGTCTCCCGGGCACAATACTCAAAAGACCCCCCTCCCCCCCCTCTTCTAAACAAAGTCTCCCGGGCACAATACTCAAAAGACCCCCCTCCCCCCCCTCTTCTAAACAAAGTCTGCCGGGCACAATACTCAAAAGACCCCCCTCCCCCCCCTCTTCTAAACAAAGTCTGCCGGGCACAATACTCAAAAGACCCCCCTCCCCCCCCTCTTATAAACAAAGTCTGCCGGGCACAATACTCAAAAGACCCCCCTCCCCCCCCTCTTCTAAACAAAGTCTGCCGGGCACAATACTCAAAAGACCCCCCTCCCCCCCCTCTTCTAAACAAAGTCTGCCGGGCACAATACTCAAAAGACCCCCCCCCCCCCTCTTCTAAACAAAGTCTGCCGGGCACAATACTCAAAAGACCCCCCTCCCCCCCCTCTTCTAAACAAAGTCTGCCGGGCACAATACTCAAAAGACCCCCCTCCCCCCCCTCTTCTAAACAAAGTCTGCCGGGCACAATACTCAAAAGACCCCCCTCCCCCCCCTCTTCTAAATAAAGTCCCACGGGCACAATACTCAAAAGAACCCCCTCCCCCCCCTCTTCTAAACAAAGTCTGCCGGGCACAATACTCAAAAGACCCCCCTCCCCCCCCTCTTCTAAACAAAGTCTCCCGGGCACAATACTCAAAAGAACCCCCTCCCCCCCCTCTTATAAACAAAGTCTGCCGGGCACAATACTCAAAAGACCCCCCTCCCCCCCCTCTTCTAAACAAAGTCTGCCGGGCACAATACTCAAAAGACCCCCCTCCCCCCCCTCTTCTAAACAAAGTCTGCCGGGCACAATACTCAAAAGAACCCCCTCCCCCCCCTCTTATAAACAAAGTCTGCCGGGCACAATACTCAAAAGACCCCCCTCCCCCCCCTCTTCTAAACAAAGTCTGCCGGGCACAATACTCAAAAGACCCCCCTTCCCCCCCTCTTCTAAACAAAGTCTCCCGGGCACAATACTCAAAAGACCCCCCTCCCCCCCCTCTTATAAACAAAGTCTGCCGGGCACAATACTCAAAAGACCCCCCTCCCCCCCCTCTTCTAAACAAAGTCTGCCGGGCACAATACTCAAAAGACCCCCCTCCCCCCCCTCTTCTAAACAAAGTCTGCCGGGCACAATACTCAAAAGACCCCCCTCCCCCCCCTCTTCTAAACAAAGTCTGCCGGGCACAATACTCAAAAGACCCCCCTCCCCCCTCTCTTATAAACAAAGTCTGCCGGGCACAATACTCAAAAGACCCCCCTCCCCCCCCTCTTCTAAACAAAGTCTGCCGGGCACAATACTCAAAAGACCCCCCTCCCCCCCCTCTTCTAAACAAAGTCTGCCGGGCACAATACTCAGAAGACCCCCCTCCCCCCCCTCTTCTAAACAAAGTCTCCCGGGCACAATACTCAAAAGACCCCCCTCCCCCCCCTCTTCTAAACAAAGTCTGCCGGGCACAATACTCAAAAGACCCCCCTCCCCCCCCTCTTCTAAACAAAGTCTCCCGGGCACAATACTCAAAAGACCCCCCTCCCCCCCCTCTTCTAAACAAAGTCTGCCGGGCACAATACTCAAAAGACCCCCTTCCCCCCCCTCTTCTAAACAAAGTCTCCCGGGCACAATACTCAAAAGACCCCCCTCCCCCCCCTCTTCTAAACAAAGTCTGCCGGGCACAATACTCAAAAGACCCCCCTCCCCCCCCTCTTCTAAACGAAGTCTGCCGGGCACAATACTCAAAAGACCCCCCTCCCCCCCCTCTTATAAACAAAGTCTGCCGGGCACAATACTCAAAAGACCCCCCTCCCCCCCCTCTTCGAAACAAAGTCTGCCGGGCACAATACTCAAAAGACCCCCCTCCCCCCCCTCTTCTAAACAAAGTCTGCCGGGCACAATACTCAAAAGACCCCCCTCCCCCCCCTCTTCTAAACAAAGTCTGCCGGGCACAATACTCAAAAGACCCCCCTCCCCCCCCTCTTCTAAACAAAGTCTGCCGGGCACAATACTCAAAAGACCCCCCTCCCCCCCCTCTTCTAAATAAAGTCTCCCGGGCACAATACTCAAAAGAACCCCCTCCCCCCCCTCTTCTAAACAAAGTCTGCCGGGCACAATACTCAAAAGACCCCCCTCCCCCCCCTCTTCTAAACAAAGTCTGCCAGGCACAATACTCAAAAGAACCCCCTCCCCCCCCTCTTATAAACAAAGTCTGCCGGGCACAATACTCAAAAGACCCCCCTCCCCCCCCTCTTCTAAACAAAGTCTGCCGGGCACAATACTCAAAAGACCCCCCTCCCCCCCCTCTTCTAAACAAAGTCTGCCGGGCACAATACTCAAAAGAACCCCCTCCCCCCCCTCTTATAAACAAAGTCTGCCGGGCACAATACTCAAAAGACCCCCCTCCCCCCCCTCTTCTAAACAAAGTCTGCCGGGCACAATACTCAAAAGACCCCCCTTCCCCCCCTCTTCTAAACAAAGTCTCCCGGGCACAATACTCAAAAGACCCCCCTCCCCCCCCTCTTATAAACAAAGTCTGCCGGGCACAATACTCAAAAGACCCCCCTCCCCCCCCTCTTCTAAACAAAGTCTGCCGGGCACAATACTCAAAAGACCCCCCTCCCCCCCCTCTTCTAAACAAAGTCTGCCGGGCACAATACTCAAAAGACCCCCCTCCACCCCCTCTTCTAAACAAAGTCTGCCGGGCACAATACTCAAAAGACCCCCCTCCCCCCCCTCTTCTAAACAAAGTCTGCCGGGCACAATACTCAAAAGACCCCCCTCCCCCCCCTCTTCTAAACAAAGTCTGCCGGGCACAATACTCAGAAGACCCCCCTCCCCCCCCTCTTCTAAACAAAGTCTCCCGGGCACAATACTCAAAAGACCCCCCTCCCCCCCCTCTTCTAAACAAAGTCTGCCGGGCACAATACTCAAAAGACCCCCCTCCCCCCCCTCTTCTAAACAAAGTCTCCCGGGCACAATACTCAAAAGACCCCCCTCCCCCCCCTCTTCTAAACAAAGTCTGCCGGGCACAATACTCAAAAGACCCCCTTCCCCCCCCTCTTCTAAACAAAGTCTCCCGGGCACAATACTCAAAAGACCCCCCTCCCCCCCCTCTTCTAAACAAAGTCTGCCGGGCACAATACTCAAAAGACCCCCCTCCCCCCCCTCTTCTAAACAAAGTCTGCCGGGCACAATACTCAAAAGACCCCCCTCCCCCCCCTCTTATAAACAAAGTCTGCCAGGCACAATACTCAAAAGACCCCCCTCCCCCCCCTCTTCTAAACAAAGTCTGCCGGGCACAATACTCAAAAGACCCCCCTCCCCCCCCTCTTCTAAACAAAGTCTGCCGGGCACAATACTCAAAAGACCCCCCTCCCCCCCCTCTTCTAAACAAAGTCTGCCGGGCACAATACTCAAAAGACCCCCCTCCCCCCCCTCTTCTAAACAAAGTCTCCCGGGCACAATACTCAAAAGACCCCCCTCCCCCCCCCTCTTCTAAACAAAGTCTGCCGGGCACAATACTCAAAAGACCCCCTTCCCCCCCCTCTTCTAAACAAAGTCTGCCGGGCACAATACTCAAAAGACCCCCCTCCCCCCCCTCTTCTAAACAAAGTCTGCCGGGCACAATACTCAAAAGACCCCCCTCACCCCCCCTCTTCTAAACAAAGTCTGCCGGGCGCAATACTCAAAAGACCCCCCCCCTCTTCTAAACAAAGTCTCCCGGGCACAATACTCAAAAGACCCCCCTCCCCCCCCTCTTCTAAACAAAGTCTGCCGGGCACAATACTCAAAAGACCCCCCTCCCCCCCCTCTTCTAAACAAAGTCTCCCGGGCACAATACTCAAAAGCCCCCCCTCCCCCCCCTCTTCTAAACAAAGTCTGCCGGGCACAATACTCAAAAGACCCCCCTCCCCCCCCTCTTCTAAACAAAGTCTCCCGGGCACAATACTCAAAAGACCCCCCTCCCCCCCCTCTTCTAAACAAAGTCTCCCGGGCACAATACTCAAAAGACCCCCCTCCCCCCCCTCTTCTAAACAAAGTCTCCCGGGCACAATACTCAAAAGACCCCCCTCCCCCCCCTCTTCTAAACAAAGTCTGCCGGGCACAATACTCAAAAGACCCCCTTCCCCCCCCTCTTCTAAACAAAGTCTCCCGGGCACAATACTCAAAAGACCCCCCTCCCCCCCCTCTTCTAAACAAAGTCTGCCGGGCACAATACTCAAAAGACCCCCCTCCCCCCCCTCTTCTAAACAAAGTCTGCCGGGCACAATACTCAAAAGACCCCCCTCCCCCCCCTCTTATAAACAAAGTCTGCCGGGCACAATACTCAAAAGACCCCCCTCCCCCCCCTCTTCTAAACAAAGTCTGCCGGGCACAATACTCAAAAGACCCCCCTCCCCCCCCTCTTCTAAACAAAGTCTGCCGGGCACAATACTCAAAAGACCCCCCTCCCCCCCCTCTTCTAAACAAAGTCTGCCGGGCACAATACTCAAAAGACCCCCCTCCCCCCCCTCTTCTAAACAAAGTCTCCCGGGCACAATACTCAAAAGACCCCCCTCCCCCCCCTCTTCTAAACAAAGTCTGCCGGGCACAATACTCAAAAGACCCCCTTCCCCCCCCTCTTCTAAACAAAGTCTGCCGGGCACAATACTCAAAAGACCCCCCTCCCCCCCCTCTTCTAAACAAAGTCTGCCGGGCACAATACTCAAAAGACCCCCCTCACCCCCCCTCTTCTAAACAAAGTCTGCCGGGCGCAATACTCAAAAGACCCCCCCCCCTCTTCTAAACAAAGTCTCCCGGGCACAATACTCAAAAGACCCCCCTCCCCCCCCTCTTCTAAACAAAGTCTGCCGGGCACAATACTCAAAAGACCCCCCTCCCCCCCCTCTTCTAAACAAAGTCTCCCGGGCACAATACTCAAAAGCCCCCCCTCCCCCCCCTCTTCTAAACAAAGTCTGCCGGGCACAATACTCAAAAGACCCCCCTCCCCCCCCTCTTCTAAACAAAGTCTCCCGGGCACAATACTCAAAAGACCCCCCTCCCCCCCCTCTTCTAAACAAAGTCTCCCGGGCACAATACTCAAAAGACCCCCCTCCCCCCCCTCTTCTAAACAAAGTCTGCCGGGCACAATACTCAAAAGACCCCCCTCCCCCCCCTCTTCTAAACAAAGTCTGCCGGGCACAATACTCAAAAGACCCCCCTCCCCCCCCTCTTCTAAACAAAGTCTCCCGGGCACAATACTCAAAAGACCCCCCTCCCCCCCCTCTTCTAAACAAAGTCTCCCGGGCACAATACTCAAAAGACCCCCCTCCCCCCCCTCTTCTAAACAAAGTCTGCCGGGCACAATACTCAAAAGACCCCCCTCCCCCCCCTCTTCTAAACAAAGTCTCCCGGGCACAATACTCAAAAGACCCCCCTCCCCCCCCTCTTCTAAACAAAGTCTGCCGGGCACAATACTCAAAAGACCCCCCTCCCCCCCCTCTTCTAAACAAAGTCTCCCGGGCACAATACTCAAAAGACCCCCCTCCCCCCCCTCTTCTAAACAAAGTCTCCCGGGCACAATACTCAAAAGACCCCCCTCCCCCCCCTCTTCTAAACAAAGTCTCCCGGGCACAATACTCAAAAGACCCCCCTCCCCCCCCTCTTCTAAACAAAGTCTGCCGGGCACAATACTCAAAAGACCCCCCTCCCCCCCCTCTTCTAAACAAAGTCTCCCGGGCACAATACTCAAAAGACCCCCCTCCCCCCCCTCTTCTAAACAAAGTCTCCCGGGCACAATACTCAAAAGACCCCCCTCCCCCCCCTCTTCTAAACAAAGTCTGCCGGGCACAATACTCAAAAGACCCCCCTCCCCCCCCTCTTCTAAACAAAGTCTGCCGGGCACAATACTCAAAAGACCCCCCTCCCCCCCCTCTTCTAAACAAAGTCTCCCGGGCACAATACTCAAAAGACCCCCCTCCCCCCCCTCTTCTAAACAAAGTCTGCCGGGCACAATACTCAAAAGACCCCCCTCCCCCCCCTCTTCTAAACAAAGTCTCCCGGGCACAATACTCAAAAGACCCCCCTCCCCCCCCTCTTCTAAACAAAGTCTGCCGGGCACAATACTCAAAAGACCCCCCTCCCCCCCCTCTTCTAAACAAAGTCTCCCGGGCACAATACTCAAAAGACCCCCCTCCCCCCCCTCTTCTAAACAAAGTCTCCCGGGCACAATACTCAAAAGACCCCCCTCCCCCCCCTCTTCCTAAACAAAGTCTGCCGGGCACAATACTCAAAAGACCCCCCTCCCCCCCCTCTTCTAAACAAAGTCTGCCGGGCACAATACTCAAAAGACCCCCCTCCCCCCCCTCTTCTAAACAAAGTCTCCCGGGCACAATACTCAAAAGACCCCCCTCCCCCCCCTCTTCTAAACAAAGTCTGCCGGGCACAATACTCAAAAGACCCCCCTCCCCCCCCTCTTCTAAACAAAGTCTCCCGGGCACAATACTCAAAAGACCCCCCTCCCCCCCCTCTTCTAAACAAAGTCTGCCGGGCACAATACTCAAAAGACCCCCCTCCCCCCCCTCTTCTAAACAAAGTCTGCCGGGCACAATACTCAAAAGACCCCCCTCCCCCCCCTCTTCTAAACAAAGTCTGCCGGGCACAATACTCAAAAGACCCCCCTCCCCCCCCTCTTCTAAACAAAGTCTGCCGGGCACAATACTCAAAAGACCCCCCTCCCCCCCCTCTTCTAAACAAAGTCTGCCGGGCACAATACTCAAAAGACCCCCCTCCCCCCCCTCTTCTAAACAAAGTCTGCCGGGCACAATACTCAAAAGACCCCCCTCCCCCCCCTCTTCTAAACAAAGTCTGCCGGGCACAATACTCAAAAGACCCCCCTCCCCCCCCCTCTTCTAAACAAAGTCTCCCGGGCACAATACTCAAAAGACCCCCCTCCCCCCCCTCTTCTAAACAAAGTCTCCCGGGCACAATACTCAAAAGACCCCCCTCCCCCCCCTCTTCTAAACAAAGTCTCCCGGGCACAATACTCAAAAGACCCCCCTCCCCCCCTCTTCTAAACAAAGTCTCCCGGGCACAATACTCAAAAGACCCCCCTACCCCCCCTCTTCTAAACAAAGTCTCCCGGGCACAATACTCAAAAGACCCCCCTCCCCCCCCTCTTCTAAACAAAGTCTCCCGGGCACAATACTCAAAAGACCCCCCTCCCCCCCCTCTTCTAAACAAAGTCTCCCGGGCACAATACTCAAAAGACCCCCCTCCCCCCCCTCTTCTAAACAAAGTCTGCCGGGCACAATACTCAAAAGACCCCCCTCCCCCCCCTCTTCTAAACAAAGTCTGCCGGGCACAATACTCAAAAGACCCCCCTCCCCCCCCTCTTCTAAACAAAGTCTCCCGGGCACAATACTCAAAAGACCCCCCTCCCCCCCCTCTTCTAAACAAAGTCTGCCGGGCACAATACTCAAAAGACCCCCCTCCCCCCCCTCTTCTAAACAAAGTCTCCCGGGCACAATACTCAAAAGACCCCCCTCCCCCCCCTCTTCTAAACAAAGTCTCCCGGGCACAATACTCAAAAGACCCCCCTCCCCCCCCTCTTCTAAACAAAGTCTCCCGGGCACAATACTCAAAAGACCCCCCTCCCCCCCTCTTCTAAACAAAGTCTCCCGGGCACAATACTCAAAAGACCCCCCTCCCCCCCCTCTTCTAAACAAAGTCTGCCGGGCACAATACTCAAAAGACCCCCCTCCCCCCCCCTCTTCTAAACAAAGTCTCCCGGGCACAATACTCAAAAGACCCCCCTCCCCCCCCTCTTCTAAACAAAGTCTCCCGGGCACAATACTCAAAAGACCCCCCTCCCCCCCCTCTTCTAAACAAAGTCTGCCGGGCACAATACTCAAAAGACCCCCCTCCCCCCCCTCTTCTAAACAAAGTCTCCCGGGCACAATACTCAAAAGACCCCCCTCCCCCCCCTCTTCTAAACAAAGTCTGCCGGGCACAATACTCAAAAGACCCCCCTCCCCCCCCTCTTCTAAACAAAGTCTGCCGGGCACAATACTCAAAAGACCCCCCTCCCCCCCCTCTTCTAAACAAAGTCTCCCGGGCACAATACTCAAAAGACCCCCCTCCCCCCCCTCTTCTAAACAAAGTCTGCCGGGCACAATACTCAAAAGACCCCCCTCCCCCCCCTCTTCTAAACAAAGTCTCCCGGGCACAATACTCAAAAGACCCCCCTCCCCCCCCTCTTCTAAACAAAGTCTGCCGGGCACAATACTCAAAAGACCCCCCTCCCCCCCCTCTTCTAAACAAAGTCTGCCGGGCACAATACTCAAAAGACCCCCCTCCCCCCCCTCTTCTAAACAAAGTCTGCCGGGCACAATACTCAAAAGACCCCCCTCCCCCCCCCTCTTCTAAACAAAGTCTGCCGGGCACAATACTCAAAAGACCCCCTCCCCCCCCTCTTCTAAACAAAGTCTCCCGGGCACAATACTCAAAAGACCCCCCTCCCCCCCCTCTTCTAAACAAAGTCTGCCGGGCACAATACTCAAAAGAGCCCCCTCCCCCCCCTCTTCTAAACAAAGTCTGCCGGGCACAATACTCAAAAGACCCCCCTCCCCCCCCTCTTCTAAACAAAGTCTCCCGGGCACAATACTCAAAAGACCCCCCTCCCCCCCCTCTTCTAAACAAAGTCTCCCGGGCACAATACTCAAAAGACCCCCCTCCCCCCCCTCTTCTAAACAAAGTCTCCCGGGCACAATACTCAAAAGACCCCCCTCCCCCCCTCTTCTAAACAAAGTCTGCCGGGCACAATACTCAAAAGACCCCCCTCCCCCCCCCTCTTCTAAACAAAGTCTGCCGGGCACAATACTCAAAAGACCCCCCTCCCCCCCCTCTTCTAAACAAAGTCTCCCGGGCACAATACTCAAAAGACCCCCCTCCCCCCCCCTCTTCTAAACAAAGTCTCCCGGGCACAATACTCAAAAGACCCCCCTCCCCCCCCCTCTTCTAAACAAAGTCTCCCGGGCACAATACTCAAAAGACCCCCCTCCCCCCCCTCTTCTAAACAAAGTCTCCCGGGCACAATACTCAAAAGACCCCCCTCCCCCCCCTCTTCTAAACAAAGTCTGCCGGGCACAATACTCAAAAGACCCCCCTCCCCCCCCTCTTCTAAACAAAGTCTCCCGGGCACAATACTCAAAAGACCCCCCTCCCCCCCCTCTTCTAAACAAAGTCTGCCGGGCACAATACTCAAAAGAGCCCCCTCCCCCCCTCTTCTAAACAAAGTCTGCCGGGCACAATACTCAAAAGACCCCCCTCCCCCCCCTCTTCTAAACAAAGTCTCCCGGGCACAATACTCAAAAGACCCCCCTCCCCCCCCTCTTCTAAACAAAGTCTCCCGGGCACAATACTCAAAAGACCCCCCTCCCCCCCCTCTTCTAAACAAAGTCTCCCGGGCACAATACTCAAAAGACCCCCCTCCCCCCCTCTTCTAAACAAAGTCTGCCGGGCACAATACTCAAAAGACCCCCCTCCCCCCCCCTCTTCTAAACAAAGTCTGCCGGGCACAATACTCAAAAGACCCCCTCCCCCCCCTCTTCTAAACAAAGTCTCCCGGGCACAATACTCAAAAGACCCCCCTCCCCCCCCTCTTCTAAACAAAGTCTCCCGGGCACAATACTCAAAAGACCCCCCTCCCCCCCCCTCTTCTAAACAAAGTCTCCCGGGCACAATACTCAAAAGACCCCCCTCCCCCCCCTCTTCTAAACAAAGTCTCCCGGGCACAATACTCAAAAGACCCCCCTCCCCCCCCTCTTCTAAACAAAGTCTGCCGGGCACAATACTCAAAAGACCCCCCTCCCCCCCCTCTTCTAAACAAAGTCTGCCGGGCACAATACTCAAAAGACCCCCCTCCCCCCCCTCTTCTAAACAAAGTCTCCCGGGCACAATACTCAAAAGACCCCCCTCCCCCCCCTCTTCTAAACAAAGTCTGCCGGGCACAATACTCAAAAGACCCCTCTCCCCCCCCTCTTCTAAACAAAGTCTCCCGGGCACAATACTCAAAAGACCCCCCTCCCCCCCCTCTTCTAAACAAAGTCTGCCGGGCACAATACTCAAAAGACCCCCCTCCCCCCCCTCTTCTAAACAAAGTCTCCCGGGCACAATACTCAAAAGACCCCCCTCCCCCCCCTCTTCTAAACAAAGTCTGCCGGGCACAATACTCAAAAGACCCCCCTCCCCCCCCCTCTTCTAAACAAAGTCTGCCGGGCACAATACTCAAAAGACCCCCCTCCCCCCCCTCTTCTAAACAAAGTCTCCCGGGCACAATACTGAAAAGACCCCCCTCCCCCCCCTCTTCTAAACAAAGTCTGCCGGGCACAATACTCAAAAGACCCCCCTCCCCCCCTCTTCTAAACAAAGTCTCCCGGGCACAATACTCAAAAGACCCCCCTCCCCCCCCTCTTCTAAACAAAGTCTCCCGGGCACAATACTCAAAAGACCCCCCTCCCCCCCCTCTTCTAAACAAAGTCTCCCGGGCACAATACTCAAAAGACCCCCCTCCCCCCCCTCTTCTAAACAAAGTCTCCCGGGCACAATACTCAAAAGACCCCCCTCCCCCCCTCTTCTAAACAAAGTCTCCCGGGCACAATACTCAAAAGACCCCCCTCCCCCCCCTCTTCTAAACAAAGTCTGCCGGGCACAATACTCAAAAGACCCCCCTCCCCCCCTCTTCTAAACAAAGTCTCCCGGGCACAATACTCAAAAGACCCCCCTCCCCCCCTCTTCTAAACAAAGTCTCCCGGGCACAATACTCAAAAGACCCCCCTCCCCCCCTCTTCTAAACAAAGTCTCCCGGGCACAATACTCAAAAGACCCCCCTCCCCCCCCTCTTCTAAACAAAGTCTCCCGGGCACAATACTCAAAAGACCCCCCCTCCCCCCCCCTCTTCTAAACAAAGTCTCCCGGGCACAATACTCAAAAGACCCCCCTCCCCCCCTCTTCTAAACAAAGTCTGCCGGGCACAATACTCAAAAGACCCCCCTCCCCCCCCTCTTCTAAACAAAGTCTGCCGGGCACAATACTCAAAAGACCCCCCTCCCCCCCCTCTTCTAAACAAAGTCTGCCGGGCACAATACTCAAAAGACCCCCCTCCCCCCCCTCTTCTAAACAAAGTCTCCCGGGCACAATACTCAAAAGACCCCCCTCCCCCCCCTCTTCTAAACAAAGTCTGCCGGGCACAATACTCAAAAGACCCCCCTCCCCCCCCCTCTTCTAAACAAAGTCTGCCGGGCACAATACTCAAAAGACCCCCCTCCCCCCCCCTCTTCTAAACAAAGTCTCCCGGGCACAATACTCAAAAGACCCCCCTCCCCCCCCTCTTCTAAACAAAGTCTGCCGGGCACAATACTCAAAAGACCCCCCTCCCCCCCCTCTTCTAAACAAAGTCTCCCGGGCACAATACTCAAAAGACCCCCCTCCCCCCCCTCTTCTAAACAAAGTCTGCCGGGCACAATACTCAAAAGACCCCCCTCCCCCCCCTCTTCTAAACAAAGTCTGCCGGGCACAATACTCAAAAGACCCCCCTCCCCCCCCTCTTCTAAACAAAGTCTCCCGGGCACAATACTCAAAAGACCCCCCTCCCCCCCCTCTTCTAAACAAAGTCTGCCGGGCACAATACTCAAAAGACCCCCCTCCCCCCCCTCTTCTAAACAAAGTCTGCCGGGCACAATACTCAAAAGACCCCCCTCCCCCCCCTCTTCTAAACAAAGTCTCCCGGGCACAATACTCAAAAGACCCCCCTCCCCCCCCTCTTCTAAACAAAGTCTGCCGGGCACAATACTCAAAAGACCCCCCTCCCCCCCCTCTTCTAAACAAAGTCTCCCGGGCACAATACTCAAAAGACCCCCCTCCCCCCCCTCTTCTAAACAAAGTCTGCCGGGCACAATACTCAAAAGACCCCCCTCCCCCCCCTCTTCTAAACAAAGTTTCCCGGGCACAATACTCAAAAGACCCCCCTCCCCCCCCTCTTCTAAACAAAGTCTGCCGGGCACAATACTCAAAAGACCCCCCTCCCCCCCCCTCTTCTAAACAAAGTCTGCCGGGCACAATACTCAAAAGACCCCCCTCCCCCCCCTCTTCTAAACAAAGTCTGCCGGGCACAATACTCAAAAGACCCCCCTCCCCCCCCTCTTCTAAACAAAGTCTCCCGGGCACAATACTCAAAAGACCCCCCTCCCCCCCCTCTTCTAAACAAAGTCTGCCGGGCACAATACTCAAAAGACCCCCCTCCCCCCCCTCTTCTAAACAAAGTCTCCCGGGCACAATACTCAAAAGACCCCCCTCCCCCCCCCTCTTCTAAACAAAGTCTGCCGGGCACAATACTCAAAAGACCCCCCTCCCCCCCCTCTTCTAAACAAAGTCTCCCGGGCACAATACTCAAAAGACCCCCCTCCCCCCCCTCTTCTAAACAAAGTCTGCCGGGCACAATACTCAAAAGACCCCCCTCCCCCCCCCTCTTATAAACAAAGTCTGCCGGGCACAATACTCAAAATACACAAAAAAAATGCTGCGATGACCCCTCCCCATTCAAAAGTACGGGTTCACGAAGCGGACAAGTCCCCCCTGTTCCACGATCATCACCCGATTTACGCGCCGCAGGCCGAGCCTTCCCTGTGGCCGTGGTCGCGGTCCGGCGGGCGGGTCGGGCTCTGCGGGCCCTGTGCCACGCGGACGGCGTGTGCTGTGCCGCCGGATCTTGGCCCAGCCTCTGCAGTGTGGCCCTGTGGGGGCGGCGGTTCGTGCACAGGTTTTGGAGTCAGGCCACTGGACGGCGAGTCCCCTGCACCCCCCCTCCCCCCCCCCGCTCCTGCAGATGCACACCCCAGCGCGCACAAGTCGGTGCTGGAGTCGGCAAACCCCCGCATGGACTCGGGTGCATTTGGATGCCCCTGGTCAACGGCACGGGCAACAGCGCCGTCTCCGGGACGGCCGACCCCCGGAGTAGTCAAACAGGACAAGTCATCCGGGGGCTCCGTTGACACAACCAAAACACGTTCGGGCCCACAGAGGGTCAGAATGAGCAGTGGCGAGAGGCCAATAGGCGCCGCCAAAGGCAACCAAACCAACACCGAGGCCTTGTGCCAACCCCCCCCCCCCCCCCCAAAGCGGAGTACACGTACCCATCAGTGCGCCTCCCACTTGTCCGTCGTTCATTGGGGGTCGTGGGTCGCCGGGGGTGTTCGTTGGCAGCCCTCCACCCGCGTTCCTCAGGCGGAGATCGATCTTCTCAGGGCCCAAGTCCCCGACGAACATGAACTGGAGAAGCTGAAGTCCACGGCGAAGGCGGAGACGCAGCGGCGGGAGGCGTTGGAGCAGCAGCTGCAGCAGATGAAGGAGAGCAAGAACAAGGTGCTGTTTGGGGGGGGCTGCGGTGGAAGAAGGGGATATTCCACCGCGGTCGCGAAACTCACTTTCGACTCTAGGAACGTGCCTCAGATCGGATAAAGTCGTACACAGCACCATTCGGTCCAACTCTGTCCTGTTTGCATACCGGGGTGTCAAACCGTCAATAGACACACATAGGACATCCAGATGCGCTTCCAGGTCACCTAGCACATCCATGAGCACGTCTACGAGACCATTTCATGGTATTCTAATACATTACTCCGGTGGCTCCACATCATCTTCACACAAAATTGCTTAATTTCAGTTTTCTGGCGACTTTCGGGAAATCGCGGACAAGATTCGGAACATCGAAATCGAATTCAGCGCCCGTGGTGTCTTCTTTTTCTTTTTTCTTGGAGCCCCCCAAAAGATTGTGAGTGTCTGGATTGCCGTTGACGGGCGGCGGGTGGTGTTCCACCGCCCGTAGTCCAGTGGTAGACCGATGCCCGTTGCCCGGGAAGCAACCGCTGTTCCTGGTCGGCCGGTGCTCTCCGGACTCGGCCATCCCTTTCTGGGCCCGTACCAGCCCCCAAATACCCGGTGCCCCCCCCCCCCCCCCGCAAGGCTATGTCTTGCCGATAGGCAATAGAATTCCCCACAATTCCTTGTTTTCCCCCATTTCCCCCCATTTCCCCCCATTTCTCCCCTGTCCCCCAGTTTGCCCCATTTTGCCACCATTTTTTCCATTTCCCCCATATTTCTTCACCTCCGTGGCAAGTTGGCTCATTTGGCTGCAGGTAACACCGATGCCTGGGATGGATGGGTTGTCACAGTTGTTGTGGCGGTGGGGGTGGGATTGCAAGGCCCTCGGGGCCCGCATAGGACGAGGGCCACGTGGCCCAACTTGAGGAAGTTGATGCTGGCGTGCTGGCGCTCGCGGTTGACCGTGATGGTTTCGAGTGATATGACACTTTGGCTCCGACGATGGGAAAGACTGTGAGTAAAATCGCTTCTTTTCTTTGGTTTGTGTGCTCGTGCCGCCACCCACCCACTTCGCAAGTTGCTTTGTGCAATCTGCCTCCAGGGGGAGGCTGATCGGCTGGAGGCTGAGCTCAGTCGCATGGACGAAGTGGAGCAGGAACGGCGGAAGTTGGAGGATGAGGTCATGGAGTTGGAGCGACAGAAGCAGGTGTGCCACACGGCGAATGCAGTGAGCCATCGCCAGGGATGTATTAGAACGGCCGTACACCGAAGGAGGAGGGGGGGTAAGCCCCCCCCCCCCCCCTTGACCCCCCTCCCCTTCCAATGTTTGAGGCTGACAGCCACAATTTTGCTTCGGCGCCAAGAGAATTTAAGCTTAAAAATTTTCGGCCCGCCTTTGGCGGGGACTATAGAAGGACCCTGGGAGGGAGGGGGGTCCCAGCCAACCCCCCCCCCCCCCCCCCCCCGGCTCCCTTCTAATACATCCCTGGCTCATCGCCCCAACTCATCGCCACACATTCCCCCACCCGGCCACACCCCACGCACTCCCCCCCCCCCCCAGCCAGGGGTGGATATAATAGTGACGGAAATATTTTGGTTGGGGTGGGGGGGGGCGGGGGGGTTTTGGGCTGGCGATGACCAAATGATGATTACGAAATTGCCTCTTGTTATTTGCTGTGCAGGTATGTGCAATGGCTGCCGTGTTACAGTGCGTGTCGAGCCACTGATGGCCTTGGCGCCGTAAGCAAATTTTGCTTGATGTGGCAAAGGGTAAAAAAATGTGTTTTAATGTGTTTTCACCCATGTGTCTATACTCAATATACGCGGAATTTTCAGGAGAATCCAAAAACTGCCTGCTGGACAAAAACTCGCAATTTTCAGTTAGCGCAAAATCACTATCCCATCTCTGAGCACCATGTTCCAGACATGGCCACTACCCTAGTTGGTGGCACACTACACTTGCGGTTGAAGTGCCGTGGATTTAATCCCTGGCACGGGCAAAAGTGAGCGAATTTCAGCTATGCAATCATCCCCTGTGCAGTGCATTGTCTTGTGTCTTGTGGAGGAGGAGCCATTATTGGTGTTTCTGCGAGATTGAATTTCGTCATTTCGTCATCGGGGGGGGGTGTGCCCCCCCCCCCCCCACTATATCCACCCCTGTGCCACCCGGTGCCAGTCCCACACAAACCGCCGTCCCCACCACCGCGCACCACACCGCACCGCCCCAAACATGCAACCCACACGTTGCCCTCCCCACCACGAGCGAAGAGGAGCGGATGCCCTGACCTCTGCAAAGCCCATGGCTGACCCAACCCGAAGCATCGTGCGCCGGTGCATGCGCCCACGGAGGGGACGGCGATGGCCGGGCGTCCCCTTGGGGGCGGGGGCCTGGGGGCACTCTGCACCCGTCAGCACTCTGCAGGGGGCCCCGAGGCCGGGGTGGCCACCGTGTCCGTGGGGGCTGTGGCCGGGCTGCTGTCCGCCCGCACACAGCACCAACTGTCCTGACTGCGTTTCGGGGGCAGCAGGGGCTTACTTTTATGTGTGCCCCCCGCCCGACACAGCCCTTGACCGCTACAGTTGTGCCCGCACTTACATCAGAGGCTGTCTCGGCTCAGACATGCCATGCATCGCCCGCCCCCCCCCCCCCAGAGTAGTCAAACAGGACAAGTCTTCCGGGGGCTCCGTTGACACAACCAAAACACGTTCGGCCCACAGGTGGTTGGGATGTGCAGTGGCGAGAGGCCCATAGGCGCCGCCAAAGGCACACAATCCGATACCGAGGCCTTGTGCCGCCCCCCTCCCCCCTTCTACCACTTCCCTGGGTGCAGTGTAGAGCATGCTGCATTACCTCAATCTGCAGTCTTGCTGCACTGCATGTCTGTTTTTTCACTTTTCAATACTCTTAAATTAATTTGGTCTCACCCCCCAAACAGCCCCGTCTCCGGGACGGCCGACCCCCGGAGTAGTCAAACAGGACAAGTCATCCGGGGGCTCAGTTGACACAACCAAAACACGTTTGGGCCCACAGAGGGTCCGGATGAGCAGTGGCGAGAGGCCAATAGGCGCCGCCAACGGCAAACAAACTAACGCCATGGCCTCGTGCCACACCGCCCCCCCCCCCCTTAGGGCCCCGCTGCTGCCGCCCAGACACAACGGGTGTTGATGTCCAGGAATTCGAGCAGCGCATGAAGGAGGCCACAGCCCATCAAGCCACGAGAATACACGAGACCGACGAGCAGCGGAAGCAGAGGGCCGATGCGCTGAACAAAGTGTGTGCCCGCCCCCTTGTCCCGCCGCCGTCCCCGATCCGAAACGGAAGGACCGGCCATGCCACGGGCCCGCGGCGCTCTGCGGTGGTCCCGCGGTCACACACCGCGCGGCAACGCCGTTGGACTGCCGTGCCCCGCGGTGCACCGGTCATGCCCCGCAGCCCCGGCGTACAGAAGAAGAACACCAGCTCCCGACCCGGGGGGCAGGAAATGGCCCAGATTGCGCCAGAAATTTCGGGGGGGAGATTTCGGCACCAAATCTGAAAAACGAACCTCCCCCCCGGTAATGCATGGCGTCTTTATCCGACACTGATTGCTGATGTCTGACTGACAGCTACTGACTGTGATTGTCTGACTAATATAGTCAGACATGATGTTCTGTTTTCTGTTTCAGACACGGTGTGTGTGTCTGGAGGTTCAACCAGGTTTGGCATAGAGAATAAAGATGCACTTATGCCTGACTGTGGAATGCATTACCTCTGGTTTGCATTGGTCTGTTTTTTAATGAGGTCACCCCCCCCCCCCAAAAAAATTTCCCCTGCCGAACTATTCCACCGCTCGGAATTGGGAGTCCTGCGAGGGGGATTGGCAGACAACGTGTCCGTTTCTTCCCGGCGTTCCTTTTTGGCGGCGGTGTTTTTATTTTGTGTGTTGTTGTGTCATTGTTTTCGAAGGGGGTTCGTGTTCTCTTGGGGGATTTCCGATTTCATCGGGATGGACCACAGGTACTCCGTTCTGCGGCATCGCGCAAACCGGTCATGCACCGCCATGCCCAGAGGTTTGCTGAACAACTCAGCGTCTCCTGGGGGGGGGTGTTCGCCCCCCCCGAACCCGGATTTCATCGTGGGAAAAGATGAAATTTTACAAAAGGAAATTTGGCTGTTGTTGGTACACAACCTTTTGGCCTTTTGGGTTGTCGGACCCCCCCCCCCAAACCCCCTTTCAGGAGAAATCGGGCCATGCCCCGGTCACGGCAGGGGTGTTGCAGCCGCAGCATGATGCCTGATGGGCTGGGATCTGGGATGCGTCCTGGTGCGGGGGGAGGCCAAGGGGCGAAGGGGTACAACAAGGCAAACCGCACGGACCGGAGGACGGAGGGAGAAGGAGGTGAAGCGGGGGGGAGGGAGGATGATGGCGGGGGGATGGCACAGTGAGGCCCCACTGCGACCACCTCCGGATGGTCCGATACAAAGGGGACGGATTCCAAGTGGTTGTGCCCCTCCTCTGTGCGCCGGTCACTAGTGGCCTCATTCTCCACAGAACAATTCTGCACCTTGGGCCCCAAGCAGGCGTCATACAGGGCGGTGGAGTAGTTCGGCAGGGGAAATTTTTCAGGGGGGATTTCGTTTTTCAGATTGGTGCCGAAATCCCCCCCTCCCCCCAGTTTTGGCGCAGTTTTGGTGATTGCTGATGTCTGACTGACAGCTACTGACTGTGATTGTCTGACTAATGTAGTCAGGCATGATGTTCTGTTGTCTGTTTCAGACACAGTGTGTGTCTTGAGGTTCAACCAGGTTTGGCATAGAGAATAAAGATGCACTCATGCCTGACTGTGGAGTGCATTACCTCTGACTTGCATTGGCCTGTTTTTTTTTATTAGGTCACACACCCCCCCCCCCCCCCAGTTTTGGCGCAATCCGGGCCATTTCTTGCTCCGCGGGCCGGGGGCTGACATTTTTCTTCTGCAGCGAGGTGCTGGTGCCCGAGTATTGCGTGCCAGGGTCAGTCTTCATGCTGGGGTGTGCCCAAGAAATGTTTCCTTGTGTGTCCTGCGTATCCCAAAGAATGATTTTGTGTACCCTGTGCACATCCCAAAACATTGTTTTGTGTCTCCGCTGTGCATCCCCAGGGCTGTGGTTCCCGCACCTGGACACAAGGCACCAAAAATTGGGGGTGAATTCCCCCCACCCGAACCCCCCTGCCCCCCCCCGCCCCCGTGCAACTGCAGAGGCACAAGACTGCCCTGCAGCGGTGCCCTGCAGCGTCAGGGTCCGCAGCAGCATCTGCACCCCACGGCGGGGAGTCGGGGGTGGGGGGTCGGGGGTCGGGGGCAGGGCTTTGCTTGAAGGGGAGGCGGGGCCATCGGGGCAGTCCCAGAGCGGTTGCGGAGCGGTTGCAGGGGATGTGAAAGCGGTTGGGGGAGGCGGTTTCTGGCGGTTGGAAATGTGGTTGGGGCCGGTGTTGGGGTATGGGAATGTCTTTGGGGTAGAGTCAGGGCCGGAGTGTTGGGCAGGAGGGGGGTACCCTCCCCCCCCCCTTTGAAGCGCGGGTGCGGTACGTGAGCGCACTGCGCCAGCCGGGCCCCTGGTCCCAAGCCACTCCCCCACGGCAGCCCCGCACCGCCTGCCCCGCCGCTCACGGGGGCGGGCCCCACGCAGGCCCCACGTGCACGCGCTTTGTGTTGCAGAAGATGGACTCCGCATTCAAGGGCCTGAGCCGTGCCTCTCGGGACGAGGAGCGCATGCCCCACTTCGTGAACCTGCACGAGGACCCACGGCTCGCAGGTCCGCGAGGGCGCGGGGGCTGGGGGGCGTGTGCGGGGCCGGGCTGGGCTTTGGGGCCGACAGACCCCAATGCACCGCGGGCCGCGCCCGGGCGGCGCCCTGGCCAGTGCAGTCGGGCTACTCGACAGGGCGGTCCTTAAGGAACCAGATTTTTTTTATTTTGCTAAGGACAGCCCTTAAGGACCGCCCCAAGGGACCACCAATCGCCAACCGCCAACTCCCACCAACCGCCAACCGCCACCAGCCGCCAACCAGCAACCGCCTGCAACCGCCGCCAACCGCCAGCGGCGACCAACCGCCAACCGCCAACCACTACCAACCGCCCTTTTCCGTTAAGGACCGCCCTGCTACTCGAGCTACTCGAGACACGGGCTGCACTGCTCACACCCAAACGGGGCTGCACAAGTCACCGCGGCACCGCGTCCCGTGAGCACATTGGTACTCGCGGAACCCGCGATTCGTGTGGTCATTGTCAAAGCCGTCGGCCGGTCGGCCTGCGCCACGACATTCTCGCCGCCCGGAAGGGCAGGCGACAGACCCTGCGAGGGCACGGTGCCGAACAGTATCCGACCCCGTTTGCCTCCCTGGAAAACCGTGTGACAGCGTTGCTGCCCAGTGAATCGGTGACTGACTGGAAGGACGTGAGATATCACGGTGTCCGTCGACGACAAATGGACGCAAAGCGCCCTTATGCCCGCGTCTTCCCCCGGCATTGCGCTAAGGAGCGCCCTCCGGGAGTGCCCAACACAACTGCTCAACCGCCATCCGTTGCCCCTCAACCGCCTGTCCATCAAATCGGTTTGTCTTGTGGCAATCCACCGGGTGCAAGATTGGGTTGCAGCTTACAATCCGCCACATCTGCACACAACCGCATGCACACAGATACACACGCCGGCATGTGCCTGGATTGCATACCTGTGCCTGGAGTACCGCCTATGTGGACGTGCACCACATGTTCATGCAGTGAAGCAAAAAGAGGCACGCCCAGCCCATCAAATCTCTACTGCCCCGCAATGACACCAGCAGTAAAGAGGCAGGCAACAAAAAAGAGGCAGCCAGCGAAATCCCTCCCCACCTTCCATCCCCCACCCATAATAAATGGAGGCATGAGATAATGCAAACTCAAACTGGAAAGCCTGCAAGCTGAGCACCAACAAAGATTGGAAAACAGTGGCAAAAGGTTCGGTTTGTGTCGAATGTGGTCTGCAGGCATTTTATGGAATGCATGCCGTCGGTCACCACCCAAACGCCGTCAGTAACCGCCCGATTTTCTTCCTCTTCCTCTTCTTCTTCTCTTTTTTTTTTTTTTTTGAAGAATGGCCGCACTGCCGAGGGGAGGTCACCTTTTGACTGAACGAACGTGTTGATGGTCCGCTGTTGCCTTCATGGAGTGAGGGAGGGGGGCTGGTGAGCGGCGGTTTGCTGAACATGGGACTGCGAGGCACAGGGGACCAGAAGTAAGGGAAGGGCGGAGGGGTGACCGGGGGATTGAGGACTATGACCTCGTTTTGCATGTGGGCCAGGGGACACACCATCGTCCCCCGATCGGACTCCGGCGGTGTCCCATGGGTCTGGGTCGTACCACCGCCCCCCAACCCCCCGGTGCCCTGGCGGCAGAATGCCCCCCCCCCCCCCCCCGTACCGTCACCGCACAAAGCGAAGGGCAAACTCGCCCAGTCCCCCCTCCGAGGGAAGGGGGGAAGACTAAAGCAAAGGGAAGGAGGGAGGGGAGGGCAGGCAGGGGGGAGGGAGTGAGTGAGGGAGGGAGTGAGGGAGGGAGGGAGGGAGGGAGGGAGGGAGGGAGGGAGGGAGGGCAGGCGTGCAGGGGGGCGGGAGGGAGGGAGGGAGGGAGGGAGGGACGGAGGGTGGGACAGCCGAGGGGAGGGAGGGATGGGGCTGGGGAGGGGGTAGCCGCATGGCAGTGCACGGACCCATGGCCTCATGTCGCCCATGGTCGTGTGACCTCCCGCGCCGTCCGTCTGCGTTCAGAGACGTTGGTGTACCCGTTCCCCGTGGGGCTGACCCGGATTGGGCGTGCGGACAAGGCGGACCCCCCGCACGTGGAGTTCAACGGCATGGGCATTGTCAAGGTGAGGCCCTGTGCCCCTGTGCCGGTGCGGGGGGCGGGGGCAGGGTGCCTTCCGTTGCAAACGGGGGCGGAGGGCTGGCCTTCGGTGACGCCTCGTTGACGCGGGCGCAGAGGCCGAGGCGGGGCTTAGCTTGACACCCACGGGGGTGTTCCACGGGCCCCGTAGTGTTTGGGATGGTGTTCGGAGTCCTGTTGGGCAATGGGGGGGGCAACATTTGATCTCCGCAGACGCCCCAAAGATGGACCCGCCGAATTCCACGGTCCTCCCGTTGCTTTGACACGGGCAATGTTCTTACAGAAGTGGGGGGGGTAAGGCCTTTTGCACTCGTGGGAGGCAACGGGTGCGGTTTGGATGGATGTGACCGCTGCCCGGCACGATGACTGGGCCCCACGACCGCAAAGAACACCCGCCCACCAAAATTTGTATCGCTGGGTATTCAGGGTTATGCAACAATTGACGCGCTCCTGAGCCACGTACAGGCAAGTGGATCATTGACAGGCTGCAGTTTCCAGGTTTCACTATTGCAGCGGTCACTTGCAGAAAGAAGTGAGTTTGGTCTGCTTCTTGCCATTCAAAACACTGGCAGATGCGTGGGCTACAGCAGCCGTCAAGTCGAGCGTCTACCTCTTCCAGTTCAGAATCAGATTCAGAGTCTGGATGTTCCAGGCGGCCATCACAAAACAGCACCGAATGACAAGGGAACAAACATGTGCACCCCCCAAACTCTGCAGCCCCCTGGTCTTCCTGAGCGTTTTCTCCGAATCTATGCCCCGGGGTGTAGTAGGGGAGGGGATCACCCGGCACCACGGGACAATTCCCCGACCCCCCCCCCCCATTTATCTTTGTCCGACACTGATTGCTGATGTCTGACTGACAGCTACTGACTGTGATTGTCTGACTAATGTAGTCAGACATGATGTTCTGTTGTCTGTTTCAGACACAGTGTGTGTCTTGAGGTTCAACCAGGTTTGGCATAGAGAATAAAGATGCACTCATGCCTGACTGTGGAGTGCATTACCTCTGGTTTGCATTGGCCTGTTTTTTTTTATTAGGTCACACACCCCCCTCCCCCATGCGCACTGGGCTCTGGGGGACTGGTGGAGAGGTGGGGTGCTGGGGATGACAGGCCCACGTCTCTGTCTGCAGCATCACTGCAGCGTGGAGCACACGCCGGACGGGCGCGTGTTCATTTCGGCCACGGCAAACGGGCAGACGCTGGTGAACGGCCGACCGGTCTCCCGCAAAACGGAGCTGAAGCACAACAAAAGGGTCCGTTGCCTTGCCTGTTCTGCACGCGATGGGCCTGGTAGTGAAGGCGGCGCCCCCCCCCCCAAAAAGAATCTGGTGCAGATGCATGCCCCTTTTCTTCCATTTTACCCGGTTAAAGCTGCCCCAGCCCTCTTTGGCCCCTGTGAGCGCCTGCCCAGACATCAGCCAACACCCGCCCGGCATTTTCTGGATGTGCTGACCGCCTCTGGGGGGGGGGGGGGGGGGGGTCACGTTGGTGGCGCGATCATGCGTGGAATTTTCCAACAAGTGCTGAAGAAAGTCACGCCGCTGAGATCACCTCACCCCCCCCCCCCCCCAAGTTCTCACACCGGGGGATGACGGGGCGGGGGATGAAGGCCCCCCTTTACGAGTGCAGTGGGAAAAGACTCTCAGTCTGCCCTATGGAGTCGCCCCGTTGCCAGCGCCGATGGGGGCTGAGACGTCGCGAGTGATGTGCCGCATCGAAGAAGTGTCGTGACGTCCCCCGCAGCGCGCCCTCGTCCAGCGATTGAAGGCGAAGACAGTCGCTGCCTCATACTTTTTGGCGTCCGATAGGAGCGGCTGAGAATGGCTTGGACCCCCCCCCCCCCCGCCCCATCACCGAGCGAGGGACATGTGTGTGGGGGAGGGGGGGGCTCTGGGGGGCGAAGGCGCAGGTCGTTGAGCGTGGGGTTTGGCGGCCTGCGCCCCCCGCAGGGCGCCTCCTCGCAGGCCTGCGCATGCCTGCACACGCCCCCAGAGAGGGGGTGGGGGGGGACCGCGCGCACCGTACGCCTGGCAGAATTCAAGCCCCAGGCAGTGATGTATCAGAAGGGCCGTACACCGTAGGAGGAGGGGGGGTACCTCCCCTGACCCCCCCTACCTCCCTCCCCCTAGACCCCCCTCCCCCCCCCCCTCCCCTTCCAATGTTTGAGGCTGACAGCCAAATTTTTGCTTCGGCGCCTTCGGTGCCAAGAGGATTTACGCTTCAAAATTTTTCGCCCCCCCTTCGGCGGGGACCATAGGGGGACCCTGGGAGGAGGGGGGGGTCCGGCCGAACCCCTTCCCCCCTCCCTCCCCACTTCAGACCCCCCCACCTCCCTCCCCACTTCAGACCCCCCCCCCCTCCCTCCCCACTTCAGACCCCCCCCCCCTCCCTCCCCACTTCAGACCCCCCCCCCTCCCTCCCCACTTCAGACCCCCCCCTCCCTCCCCACTTCAGACCCCCCTCCCCCTCCCCTTCTAATACTTCCCTGCCTCCAGGGAGGCGTTTCTGCACAGCGCCCAACAGTGGGTCAGGGCGGCCCGAAAATTGCTTTGCGGCGGGGGGGGGGGATGGCATGGGCGCCCGGCGA
This sequence comes from Eutreptiella sp. 'Long Island Sound 2002', assembly GCA_964036045.1. Classification (NCBI taxonomy): domain Eukaryota; phylum Euglenozoa; class Euglenophyceae; order Eutreptiales; family Eutreptiaceae; genus Eutreptiella; species Eutreptiella sp. 'Long Island Sound 2002'. The sequence goes on from OZ038382.1 coordinate 32,854,522, forward strand.
AGGAGGGGGGGGGGGGGTTCCAGGAATGGGCTTCCGTGCCGGGCCTTTTGCTTTGTGTAAGGACGGACCAAAGGCGCCGGAACACAAATTTTGGCCCGGAAAATTTTTTTCACGAAAAAAATTTCCCCCACATATGTGTAGTCAAAATGATCGGGGATCATTTTGAGCCATGTATGTTGGGGTCGGACCCCCCCCCCCCCGGCACGGCAGGTAGGGCAGCCCCAGCCCAAACCCCCCTCCCGGCACGGCGACCAAGGAGGGGGAGGGGGGGGTTGGGCAAATGGGCTTCCGTGCCATCCCCCCCCCCCCCGCAAAGCAATTTTCTTCCCGCCCAGTGTCCCCGTGACCACCCTGAGCACCACTCGCCACCGGGGGAGCATGCGTCCACAGGCAAGACAATCTGGCATTTGCAGTGTCGCCCCTGGGGATGGGTTTGGGTGACAATACGGGGACTTGGGCATCCATGGGGACCCACGCAGTGGCCCCTCTCCCCCGCAGGTGTGGCTGGGGAACAACTACGCCTTCCGGTTCCGGTTCCCGGGCCGAGAGAGCGAGGGCAGTGTTGACGACACGGACGACCTCGGGTACGTGGAGGCCCAGGAGGAGGTCAACTCCGAGGCCACCGCCGCTATGCAGGACCCCAACATGGCCAAGTTGTCGCCGTGGATGCACCAGGTCTGTGTGTGTGTGTGTGTGTGTGTGTGTGTGTGTGTGTGTGTGTGTGGGAGGGGGGGGCTGGGGGCACCCACAAACGGCACATCCCGCCACATCCCGCACATCCCCGGCACACCAACGACGGGGCTCCGCGAACGCGGAAACGACACCAGCAAGAGCACCGGCCGCAGCGGCCGACAGAACGCAATGACCCGACGCAACATGCGAAGGGAAGAACGGGTGACTGTCCAGGGCCCCGTAAAGAAACGACAACCCGACGGAATGTCACACAGGGGGGGGGGGGGTTGGGCGTACTGCTGCTGCCGTGAAGGGACGGGGGAAGGGGCTGCGATTGATGATGACGTTTGATCCCGGGGACAGGGCTACACAATCTGTGGCCCCTCACCAGCCAGAATTTGGGTCATAGGGCACGGGAACCATTGAAACTATGAGGCCGGGGGCCCTTGGAGCCCCTTTTCCAACCCGCCCCCCCCCCCCCCTGGGGGGGGGGGGCTCCAACAGCAGACCCCTTTCACATGAATAGTCGCCCGGTCACTTGCTCTGAGTGTACTGCATGGGCCATAGCGGGAGGAAGGTTGCCGAGAAAAGAGGGGGGGGGGGCATAGGCCACGATTGTGCCCCGTGAACGAGCCCTCCTGCCCTCCGGTTGACCAGTTCAGGGCACCTCATCCGTCACAGCGAACGGCGCCTATGGCAATGTCACGCAAGAGCTTGTTGTCCTGACTCTGTTGCTCTGCAGCCCTGTGCCTCGAAGTGGAACGGTCCGCATCCAACGTCTTATCCCTCGGGGGGGCAGGGACACGGACCGTCCCACAAGACACAGCCCCGAGTCCTGGGATGCACCGAAGGATGTGTCACTGACAGCGTCCGGAGGATGCAGCGGCAGCAGTTGGGGCACGAGGGCCACAAACACGGCAAAGGACGCACACGGATGGTCCCCCCCGCTGCCCTTCGTGGACCCCCCCGCCCCCACACGGCAAACCCCCGCATGGACTCGGAGGGTGCATCGGGATGCCCCTGGTCAACGGCACGGGCAACAGCCCGTCTCCGGGACGGCCGACCCCCGGAGTAGTCAAACAGGACAAGTCATCCGGGGGCTCCGTTGACACAACCAAAACACGTTCGGACCCACAGAGGGTCCGGATGAGCAGTGGAGAGAGGCCAATAGGCGCCGCCAAAGGCAAACAATCAGATACCGAGGCCTTGTGCCAACCGCCCCCCCCCCCCCACCACGTGGCTTGGCTGCCCCCATCCCGCGCACGCCACACAACACCCCCCTGCCCGTTGGCACACCCTCCCAAGGGAAAGGAAAGGGAAGTGGAGAGGGAAGGATAGGCCAAGGAGGAAGAAGAAGGGCAGAGGGTAGTGAGAGGCTGATGGGCACCACCGCCGATGGAGGGAGAGGGTCCAAGGGAAGGGCAGTAAGTGGCGATCGGCCAATGGGCAGCGCCCGCTGCAGCCCAAAACACACCACAGCGTCATACCAAACCCCCCCCGTACCCGCCCTCTCCACAGCACCTGTCCGAGGCCCTGAACAAGGTGAACCAGGCCAACATTGTGGCCTCGGACCTCGGGAAGGGCGTGCGGTTCGCGCCGAAGCTGAGCCGCATGCCCGGCATCGCCGCACAGACCTCAGGTACGGCGCATGTCCCCATCGGGTCCGAGGGGCTGCTCCGGGGGGCCAGTGGGGCTCCCTCTTGTGGGGCCACGCCCCTTTGGTCTGCGGTCCTGGGGACCCCGATTGGCTCTTCTGTGCCACTTCTCCAGACGTGCTGAACCCCCAACGTCCGATGCTGCGGATGCCACTTTGAATCATTGGACCGAGGGATGAAGAGCTGTGTTGCATCTTGGCTGGTCTAGGCCGAGATGAAGGTGACAACCTCCATCTTGGGCCAACCCCGCCATTGGCCTGTGAGGCATTGCTTGGCAACGACCACGGAGGAGGGCAGGGCTTCTTGAGAATAATTAAAACCCAAGGGGGGGGGGCCTCCCCCAAAACCCCCTCCCCCCCTCCCCAGACCAAAGTGACCATCGTCGGAAAAAACGAAATTTACAAGAGGGAAAATCTGGTCAGGCCATTTTCGGTACACCAAGTTTTGGGTCCAAAACCCCCTCCCCCCCTGGAGGAGGGGTCGAGTTGATTCCGGTCGAAGTTATGGAAAAGTGCACCTTCTTGGCTGATCCCGTCCCAACAATGTCAGAACCAAATGTCCGAGCCCTTGTGCGACCGCATGCAAAATGGCACCGCTCCTCCGGTGGCCTCACCGTTCCTACACCGTTCCCTCAACGTTTGGCACCGTTCCTCCGTTGTTCCTCCCGTGCCCTCCATCGCAGACATGTCAGAAAACGTGCACAAGTTGGACGCCTTTTGAACAGACGGGTGTCCCAGAGAAACAACACCTTTTCATGACCGTGGTCTGCCCCTTTTACCGATGCGCTTGGCACAATGTCTCCACAGTCCCTACCCTGTCCCTGAGGTTTTGTGCGCCGTTCCTGCACCGTCCGGAACGGTCCTATTTTGCCTCCTGCTGTGCACCGCCCCGAATGAAACCGCGGACTGGACACAAAAAAACCAGTCAAATCTGGTTCATCCCCATTTCTTCTTCAAAAATCTGCTCTGAACCGAGTGCCAATGGTAATGATAAGGCTCGGCCCTTCGAACCTGTTTTCAGACCCCCGCATCGACTGATCTCACCGCAAACTGGACCACCGCATGGCGCCATCGCGTCAGAGACACCCCCACTAGACACCCCTTTGCAATCTTCTGATGCTTCAAATAGTTGTGGCAGAAGAACAACCGCAAAATTTGATCGGACCATTTCTGGTGCACAAATTTTTGGGTCCCAGACCCCCCCCCCCCTTCCTCCCGTTAAGCACAGCCCTGTCCCCGTTCAACGCGTCCAGCAGCGTACCACCAGGGCATCATCCGCCGCACGGATCGTGGCCATGGGCTGGTACACACTAGCGGCGGCATACACTTTGGCACTTTGGGCCCGCGGTCCAGTGCAAGCTCGGAGGCAGGGGGGCCCTTCGAGTTGGTGTAGATCAGAAGGGGGGTCTGCAAACAGGTTCGAAGGGCCGGGCCTAATCATTACCATTGGCACTCGGTTCAGACCAGATTTTTGAAGAATAAATGGGGATGAACCAGATTTGACTGATTTTTTTGTACCCAATCCTTTTTTTTTGGACAATTTCAGACGTCCTGCGGTGCTTGTGGCAGGCCTGGCCCTTGAGCTTAATGAGAGGGGGGGGGTCTGGGCAACAGGCCCAAAGCCCCCCTCCCCCAGATTTGCAATGGACCCCCCCCCCGCGGGTCGCATGGGGAGTGGAGGCACCGAAGGTTGTGCATGTGTTGCCTGCCCCTGAACGGGACCCCCCTTCGTGCCCCCGCTGCGGCGTGCCCTCTCACGGCGTGCCTCGTCCGTCCCGCAGAGCAAGACCTGCAGGTGGTCATCATCGTGAGCACGGGGGGCGGGGGGACGCTGATCTGGCCCTGGGACAAGTTTGTCAATCGCCTGGTGGAGATGGTGATGTGGTGGCAGGAGTGGCAGCGCGCCAGCGAGGTCTGCCCCCGGCCCCATCTGCGTTGTGTCCCGGTGCTCTGGGATGCCTGGTGATGTATTGGAACGGCCGTACACCGCAGGAGGGGGGTCCCCCCCCGACACCCCCCCCCCCCTCCTCCCCTTCCAATGTTTGAGGCTGACAGCCAAAATTTTGCTTCGGTGCCAAGAGAGTTGAAGGATTCAAAAATTCTCGGTTCCCCTTTGGCGGGGGCCATAGGGGGACCCTGGGAGGAGGGGGGGTCCCAGCCAAACCCCCCCCCCCGCCCCCTTTCAGACCCCGCCCCCCCCCCCTCCCCCCCCTTCTAATACATCCCTGGGGACATCCCTGGGGCCTTGCAGTGCCTTGGTCTCTGCCATCCCCACGTCAGTACTGCGGCGTGTCCGGGCATAGGGCCCGGGGGGTGAGGGGGTACCCCCCGGCACGGCCCTTGCTGCGGGTGCGCCCACCGACAAACATGCGCCGGAGGGCGCCCTCTCAAGACAAGGGACGCCACTTTTTGTGGTCGCCGTTTTCGGGGTCGGGGTCGTCCTGACGTCCGTCCGCCTGCCGTGGCAGAATGGCCCGGAGTGGAGCGCTCCCCCCCCCAAACACGACACAGAGGATCGGGATGCACAGCGGCGAGAGGCCGATAGGCGCCGCCAAAGGCAAACAATCCGATACCGAGGCCTTGTGCCAACCCCCCCCCCCCCCCCTCGAGGGCGGCGTCCCGGTCCACACGCCGCCGTCGGACGTGGTATGCGGCCCCGCGCTCATTGCACAGGGGACGGCGGAGGGAGGGAGGGGGAGGGCACAAGGGGTGAGAGGGTGACATGCCCCCCCCCCCCCGCCCCCCAAAGAAGTCTGCTCTTCGTCCACTTAAAAGTAATGTCCAACTGAACATTGGGCCCGTGGGAGACAACCGAAAGGCCGACAGGAAGTGTCCGCGGTGGCAAAACGGACGCGCCGTCCCCCAAACGGGCGTCTCCAAACACCCGCGCGACGAGGGCTGTACGTGTCAACTCCGTGTGCCCCCGGTGCCCAGCGCCCCCCTGACACGCGGATTGCCAACACGACGATGATGTCTACCTCAAAGGGCATGTCATTGAAGGCGAATGGTGCACCGCATGCACCGCCTTTCAGGAGTCTGAGGAGAGCCGGCGGGCCAGCCAGGCGGACGGCAACGCCCCCAGCGATGCAGTGCAGGGCATCCTCGTCCGAAGGCCGGAGGACGACCCCTTTGTTGACCATGAGTCGCAGCTCATCGGAGAAGGTTTGTGCCCGCCCGCCGGCCGCGGGGGGGGGGGTGACGGGTGGATCGTTGGAGAGGGGGCCACCCTTTGAAGCGCGGGCGGGCGGGGGGGGGGGAGGGGGCGTACCAACACCGGGGGTGGGGTCGCACTCTGGGGCATACAGACTGCGGCCACCGGCTGTGCCCACCGCAGTCATGCCCTGGTGCCCCAAGCCCCAACTACTTGAGAGCTTGTGTGGACTGCATGACGTCATGCAATGTAATTGAGTGCTTCGTGCACTTATACCGCGCACGCCGACAAGGTGGTCGTACACATGTCTGCCGCGCTATGGAGGAGTACTCGGCTTTGTTCTGTGCTGCAGGGATTGGCTAGTCCCAAGAGCACCCCTCGTTTGCGCATCCCTCACCCCCATTGGTCTAGCTGGAGTATGTCTGCGGAGGCGTGCCTCTGGGCTGTGGGGGGGGGGGGGGGTTGTGGGGGGAAAGGGGGGGCAGTTGTATGGGTGAGGCGGATGGTTTGCAAGCATCCGCACTATCCGCCGTGGCGGTGAGTGTTGGTGAGTGGCAGAAATTCCCATTTTTCTGTCGGTGAGTGCCGTGAGCGGAATCTTACAAAGGGGAACTGTGAGGGCGATCTGCGACGTCCGGAAAAATGGGGGAAATGGGACTGTGAAAAAAGGGCATTTCGTCCCATTTTTCTCCCATTTCTTTCCCGTTTTGGTCCCATTTCCTCAACCACATCCCACCACAACCCTCCACAACCCACATCCCGTGTGCTATGCCCGGCATTTCCCCATTTCCCCCCATTTTTCTCCATTTCCCCCCATTTCCCCCCATTTTCCCCCATTTTCTTCTGTGTGCCCCCATTTGCCTCCATTTACCCCATTCCCCATTTTTCCAGGCTCCGAAACCCTAGTTCGGTGAGTTGGTCGGTTCGGTGGCGGTTAGCACGGATGCCTGGGGTTGTCTCACCGCGTACCGTCGCCACGTGGTCTGTTGGGCCCATTGTTCACAAGCCGGTCATACCACAGCCCTGGCGCTGCGCCCCGGGTGTACCGCACGGTGACCCGCCAGCGACCCCCCCGCCCACCCACGGCTCTGGGCCGGGGCCGCAAGGTCCACGGATCACGCGGAACCGATTTCAGATGGCGGCATCATCAACGGCCGGATCCGCCAAATCAGAGGCGGGGGGTGTGAAGATCGCGCTGCGGAGGGCGATGGAGCCGGTGTGCTACTGACTGGCGGTGCCCCCACCCCCCACCCCCACCGCCCTCTTTGAACCCGCCCTCTTCACCCCCACCCCAACCGAACGGGGGGGGCACCCCCATCCACAAGTGGAGGACTCCCCCCTCAAAAGGCGAAGAAGTACGTACACCCGGATGTGCGCCGGTTGGCTCTCCTTCAGCCTTGATCCCCCCCCCCCCCCCACCCGGGGCTTGTGCCTCAGTGTCAAGAGGCGGCTTGAGTGGACTGCCCCCCGCCCTCTCGAGACCGGCGGCTCAACTGCCCTCGCATTCACCTAAAAGCACCCAAAAGTAGCAGCACTGCAGAAGCTTCTGCCTGCCCCGGCCGCGCTGCCCAGGCCTCACCCCATGTGTGCGGGGGGGGGGGGGGGGGGTCATGGAAGATGTGTGGAGATGGGGTGCGTGCCAGCGGTGATCAGGGCGGGGGGAGCGGGGCATGGCACTGCCCACCCGGTCGCAGGGATGGTGTACCTGAGTTCCCTGGCCAACATGGTGGACGTCAGTGCCAAGATCTTCGTCATCTCCCTGATGGCGACGGTGGCTGGCAAGCTGAACGTGGAGGTCGTTCCATGCGATGAGACCGGCTCGGAGGTGTGCCCGTGCCCGTGCCTGTGCCTCTGCCTGTGCGTGTACGTGTGTGTGTGAGGCTGACGTACACAACGATCGTCATCTTCACCGCAGAAAGGTGCCCAGTGCAGGCGGCACATGCTGCTGCTTGTGTTCTGATCTGCACCTGACGAGACTTAGTGCATTCCACGGGGGGGGGCAGCTGGGCCCAGGCCTTGTATGCGACACCCCCCAGCCCCCCCCCCCCCCCCCCCCAAGTTTGAAAGATAGCTGCGGGGGCCATGGCGCCAATGGCGCCAAATTTTTTGTCCCATGCTCAGTTGAAGGGGGTACTATGCCTTTGGTCCTTAAGACCCTTAAGACTTTCTTCCCGGCAAAGACGAGAAATCGCTATTATCGCATACATACCTCTATACCCCCATGCCCCCAAACACACACACACACACCCTCGAGGTATGCATGTGGTAGTAGTGGGTTGTGCACAGCCCCCCCCCCCCCCCCCCGCAAGTTTTGGCAGATAGCTGGGGGGGTGTTGCATCACGACCGGTTGTAGCCCCCCCCCCCCCCCCCGGGGGTGAATTCAGAGCGCCTTGCTCGGAGCCCTGTTCGTCGCGTCTACCGTGTGCCTGTGCGTGTGCGTGTGCCCGCCTTCGCAACTCTGTCGCTGTGACTTGCAGAAAGGCGCCCCGCCTCCGTGACTTAATGCGTGTTCATCACTTCGGTAATGGCCTGACCAGGAGTCCTCACGCCCAGCGCCCGCCTGTCGCGGTGCCATCCGCAGGGCGGTTGTGTGGGCGTGGGCGTGTCCGCACCGCGTGCGTGCGTGTGTGCGCGCACGTGTGCCACGAGGTCTTCGCTCTGCACACGGTCAGGGCACCTCCACGCAAAGACTCGTGAATTGGTTGCATATGACTATGGCACAGGGGGTAAATTTCTGCAGTGCTGTCATTGTACCCTCACCCCGCCCCCTGTGTCCAGCCCCCCCCCCCCCCCTTATCTAGCCCCACCCCCCCCACAAGGTGGGGGACCGTCACTTGGCCCATGAACAATAAGAAATCAATGGGAAATCACAGGTGCCGAAGAAAAATTTCAGTTGGGTCATACTAGAAATGGCAGCTTGGGAGTGGTGTTCGGTCCCCCCCCTCCCCCAGGGGGGGGAGGGGGCCGTCACTTGGTGACCCTACCCCCCCCCCCCCCCCCCGGGTTGGGGGGGAGGGCGGCTGGACAAGGGGGGGGGGGGAGGGTAAGTACAACGTTTGTTTCTTTTTCAACCATTGAAATACTTCGGTACTCCCAAGTGGCATTCCCAGTGCCTAATTGGTATTACACCCACGGCCCCGGCGGTTGTCTGCCGGCAGCTTTGCGTGACCTCTCTGCCCCCCCCCCCCTCCGTCCTCTGCCAAACGCCGCGTTGTCTGTGCCGAGCATCTGGGGCCCATGCCACAGGGGCCGTGGGACGGCGACTCGAGCGTGGACCTGGACCCGTACGTTGATGACCCGGAGGAGCTCCTGGGGGAAGAGATCAAGTTCAATGTGAAGGTGTGCCTCCCGCAGGGACCAGGGTTTTGCTTTTGCTTAGTGTGCGTCCTACCCAACGGGGGGGGGGGGGGGCTGGGCGGAAACGACACCAACAAGAGCACCGGCCGCAGCGGCCGACAGAACGCAGCGACCCGACGCAACATGCGAAGGGAAGAACGGGTGACTGTCCAGGGCCCCGTAAAGGAGCAACAACCCGACGGAATGTCACACGGGGGGGGGGGGGTCTGGTAGAATTTCAGGGTGGGTTTCCAACCCCCCCCCCCCCGGGGGTAGGGTAGGCCATTATGGGGGACCTTGGGTCAGCGCCAAAGGCGCTGGTGAGGGCATTTTGCCTGTGGTAAGGCATTTTGCCTGTGGTAGTTGGGTGGGTGGGTGGGTGGGTGGGTTGGTGCCCAACCCCCCCCCCCCCCCCGGGGTAGGGTAGGCCATTGGTGGGTTGGTGGGTCAGCCAAAATTCTGGGTGGGTGGGTCCCTGAATTAACCCCCCCCCCCCCTCCCGTGGTTAAGCAAAACCCTGGCGGGGACGCCGCTGCAGGCCCGCCCGCATCGACGACGTGGCACGGGAGGGGGCTGTTGGGGGCTGGGATGGTCTGCGTGCTTCGCGCTGGAGCGGGATCGTGGTCGTGTCGCATGTGCGGTGTTCTGGGCTCCCGGGGACTCTCTTTGCCTCGCCGACCCACCCTCCTGCCCCTCACACCCGCCCCAGGCCGTCCTCTTCACTGAGGGAAGGTGGGGTGTGCAACCCGCACACAGCGAGGGACGCGACTGCCCCGATGCCCTGAACCCCTGATACATGCTGCCCAGTCCGAGGGGGATGGGCAGGGACGTATGAGAACGGCAGACAACCACCGGAGGAGGGGCGTACCCCCCCTTCCTGGATTCCCCTTCTGACCCCCCGCCATCCCCTTCCACTGTTTGAGGCAGGATTTTTTTCCGCGCCATTTGGCGCAAGAGCATTCCAGCTTAAAAAAATTTTCTGCCGCCTTTGGCGCGGGGTAGGGGGGCATAGGAGGAGGGGGGGGGGGGTCGCGGCTACTGGGCTCCGCGAACGCGGAAACGACACCAGCAGGAGCACCGGCCGCAGCAGCCGACAGAACGCAATGACCCGACACAACATGCGAAGGGAAGAACGGGTGACTGTCCAGGGCCCCGTAAAGGAACAACAACCCGACGGAATGTCACACAGGGGGGGGGGGTCGCGGCCACCCCCTCCCCCCCCTCCTCCCCTTCCAATACATCCGTGGGTATGGGGTGCGGGGCACTGCTGCACCCTCTGGGGGTCAACACATCAACCCCCACTATTTGGTCTCTGACAGTTCACAGTTCATCCAATTGCCCTGTGCCCGCGGCGCACACACAAAACGTTCCCCTGGACGTCCCCGTCTGGACCACCCCAGCCCAGCCCCGCTTGACGAGGGCGGTACTGGGGCTCCGGGGCCCAGCACCATTTTCACTGCGTACCTCACCGTCTTCAGCCCCCCCCCCCTGTCCAGGGGCTCCGTTGACACCACCAAAACACGTTTGGGCCCACGGAGGGTCAGAATGTGCAAAGGGCGAGAGGCCAATAGGCGCCGCCAAAGGCACACAATCGGATACCGAGGCCTTGTGCCAACCCCCCCCCCCCCCACAAGCGGCAATGGAACCCTCGTGAAAAGACGCAGAGCCGCTGGCAGTTTTGTTCACATTTTGATACTTTGATACCCCGGCGGAGACAGGCCCCCACCGACGCCCACAACCCCCTCAGAGCACCGCAAAGGGTGTGCGGCACAAGCGATGTACCCCCCCCCCCCCCTCACACAACCAAAACACGTTCGGGCCCACGGAGGGTCAGAATGAGCAGCGGCGAGAGGCCAACAGGCGCCGCCAAAGGCAACCAATCGGATACCGAGGCCTTGTGCCAACCGCCCCCCCCCCCCCCTGTCCCTTTTTGCATGGCGTCCCCCCGTCCCTTCAAAACCCGGTGCGCAGGTTCACGAATTGGTCTTCGAAACCGACGTCACCACGAAGACCGCCCCCATAAAGTACAAGAACACCTTCGTCAGGTGCGTGCCCAAATGTGTGCCCGGGTCGTGCCCCGGGGGGTCTCGCCCCCAGCGCACTGCCCCCGTGCCAGCCTCAGTGACCAGTTGGAGCCGTTGTGGCGCTGAAAACCAGACAGGCCGGCAGGGCCACTGAGTTTCATTAGGAATCTGCCCTGTCCCATGTGCCACTCGGTAATATCCGCCGCTGTCGCAACCGCAACTCAGTAGGAACCAGTCGCATCCCCATGTCTGACGCAGTCAGATCCAGCTCCCTTCTGATCGCGCGTGACCGGGCAGACGCTAGTGCCAAGTCTGTCAGTGACCCGCTGGGGCTGTTGTGGAGCTGAAAACCCTCACACGATGGCTCCACGACGGCACCTGCACTCCACCTGCCGACGGGGCAGCGGATGCCGGCTGCCGTCTGATGTCCGCGTTCCGCTCTGGGCCCAGGTACAAGTTGAACATCAACGACCTCGACGAGCCCTGGACGCTGACGCGGACCTGCGGCCAGGCCACCCTGAAGCCCACCTTCAACTTCGTGAAGCAGCACGCCCTCCGCGTCACCAAGTCCATCCTGGACCACTTCCAGAACGGGGGGCTGTATTTCCAGGTCCCATGCCCCGCCCCCGGGGCTGTCCCTGTGGGTGGGTCGGTGGGTCGGTGGGGCAAGGGCCAAGGGACTCAAAGGGGGTGTTCAGGGCCAAAGGCCACACGGGGGGGCATCGGTGTCATCCCGGTCCCATGTCGCGCAGCAGCACGTCCCCTGTGTTATCGGAGCCCTCCGCCGTGGGTCGCGGGCGCACCAACGCATGTCAACGGCAATGCGCACGTCTCCGCGTTCTGCGCCGCGGCGTACGACACCCGCCCCCCCCCGTGCCCTGGTCGCCCCCCTCCCTCTCCCTGTTGGACGTCATCGTCGTCGTGATGTCCGCCTGGCCTACAAGACCAGAGGTACCTTTCTTTCTTTCTTCTTTTTGCTCAGACTCAGGTGTGCCTCGCAAGTGCTCGGTCAGATGGACCGGATCAAGCTGACAGTCTCAGTATGAACACATTTTGTCCCGTGTGAGCCCCAAGTCACATGCCGCCTGTAGCGGTGGGACGTCTATGTGGACTCTGTTTACCTGCCACCTGTCTGTACAGCGAGATGTTCCACGCCGCGGGGGCATTTCAAAAAATGCAGAAAAATAATCAATCAATACTGAGTCTACAAGACCAGAGGTCCCTTTCTCTTCAGCGCAACACGAAGATGACCTGTGGGGAGAACCAACAAGTAGGCGGCGCCCTGCAGCGGGACATAACAAGCAGCCCCCCATGGCCTCGTGCCCCCCCTCCCCCGGGGGCCGGTGCCGGTGCTGTGGTTGCCCGGGTTGAAGCCCCCCGTCCTCAACTCGTCCATCCTGGAGGAGCTGGTGCGGGGGTGGGGTGTCAGGGCGCTCTTTGGGTGTTGAGAATCCCCCATTCAACATCGCCACCCCCAGTGGTCTGTCCATACCCCCCCCCCCCTCCACACAGTCGCGGGACGGGCATGTCCCCGGCGCCGCTCTCTCGAGGCCGACACGACCAAACGACGTGGCGTGCCGTCCACCCGGGTAGTACCCGGCGGGTACCCCCTGGACGAAGGGAGGGAGCGAGAAGCCCACAGCCCAGAGCATGCCGAACGGGCCCACAGATCAACTGGATGACCATCCGGAGCCGCAGCCGAAAAGCTGACAAGCCATTTTCTTCCTGCGCTTTGTGCCGGTCGCCTCTTGTGCTCTCACGCGCCACAGCCCAGGCTTCCTCCAGGCGGGGCCACGGCCAGGGACGCACGGCCCATGTCCTGTGCTGATCAGTGCCGTGCTGGGGAGGCCCATTCCTCGGGATGGGGACCGGACCGCATTCCCGCGCAGGTGTGGGGCGACCCCTGTGAAGAGGTGATGGTCAACAAGAACCTCCTGAAGGTCAAGAACGACGCCCTGTCCCCCAAGTGCGTGACCCCGACCACCGACTGCAGCGTGATCTCCATGGGGGAGGTGTGTGCTGGGCGGAGGGGGAGGTGTGTGCCGGGCCGTGGGGGGTGTGTGTGCTGGGCGGTGGGGGGTGTGTGTGCCGGGTGGTGGGGGGGGGTGTGCTGGGCGGTGGGGGAGGTGTGTGCCGGGCAGTGGGGGAGGTGTGTGCTGTGCGGTGGGGGAGGTGTGTGCTGTGCGGTGGGGGAGGTGTGTGCCGGGCGGTGGGGGAGGTGTGTGCTGTGCGGTGGGGGAGGTGTGTGCTGTGCGGTGGGGGAGGTGTGTGCTGTGCGGTGGGGGAGGTGTGTGCTGTGCGGTGGGGGAGGTGTGTGCTGGGCGGTGGGGGAGGTGTGTGCTGGGCGGTGGGGGAGGTGTGTGCTGTGCGGTGGGGGAGGTGTGTGCTGTGCGGTGGGGGAGGTGTTGACAGTAATGTGCGGCGGGAGGCTGGGCTTGCGTGTGCCGGCGTCCGGCGGATATGCAGTGCAATGTGTTTTTTTCGGTCCTTGTGTTTGGTTTTGTGCACCTTCACCGGCATTGAAACCCCCCCCCTCCCCCCGCAGGTGAGCCTGTCTGCTGCCAGCAAAGCAGCAGCAACAGCAGCAGCAGCACGCAGGCAGTTAAAAACTCTTTCCGGGGACCCTGTGGCCCAAAACCGGCATCGAAGTAGCTCACAACGACTGCACAGTAAATGCGCATCACTTGCAACAAGTTTTGTGCCATTTTGAGCCGTGTATCCCGTGTTATGGCCGCGTGACTGCGGGATAGGGCCCCCGCCGCCCGGGTGCGACGTCTGGCATGGGGGTGGTGCTGCGTGTGCCGACGTGTGGCATGCTGCACCCTCCCGTCAAGTCTGTGGCGGGGCGGTGGGCCATGGCCATCGCCCCGTCCGCCACTCGCCCGGCGTTGAATGGCTGGACCGTCCCCCTGGGGCCTCGCCCCTTCGCGCACGGCGCAGGCGGTGCCTGGGCAAAGGGCCCGTCCCCCCTCCGCTCCGCAGACCGCCCCTCCCCAGTACCGCGCGGTGGTGGGGCCCCCTCCCTCACACCCCCGGCGCTGTGCTCTGTGGACCATCGGTCCTCTGGGCCGGTGGGCCCATCGGGACAGGGGCTCCTCGGGGGGAGGGGTACCAAATGCGGGGAAGGGGGGACTCCCTCACAGCAGGGCTGTCCTTAAGAACCCCCATTTTTTTTTGTTAAGGACAGCCCCCAGGGACCACCAACCGCCAACCGCCACCAACCGCCACCAACCGCCAACCGTTGTTCAGTACCGGTTCTATGGTCTTGTGTCTTGCCCATGTCTTGCCCACGAAGCGGAGAGCGTCCCCACGAACGTTCGTTTCTGTTGGCGTTGCCAACCCTTCCCCCCCCCCCCATCCAAGGGCAACCCCTGCATGACAGTCTGTTCTGCCCCAAACCGCCTCTGCCCGCTGCCAGCAGTCCACCAACGGTTTGGCCTCAGCCTTGCATTGCCCCCGGCTGCCCCCCGACCCCCTCTTGACGCCACGGCCTCCTCTTCTGCCAACCCCCCGTTGGGGCACGGCAGTGCCCTTGGCCCCCCGGGGCTGCCCCTGAGGAGGTCCGCAGGAGGGGCACGCACATGCGGCGTCCGCTTGGCCCCAGACTTGCCACTAGCGTCTGCCGGCTCAGACATGATCGGATGGAGCAGGGTCCTACTGAGCCACACGCTGGACGCAGCACGTTCCTACGGAGTTCTGGTGGTGCAGGGGGGCGGGTATTACTGAGTGGCTTTTCATCCGAGGCCAATTCCTACTGAGAACCAGTTTCCCTGCGAGACGCTAGTGGCATGTCTGCTTGGCCCTCAGGCGACGAGGCCGGGGACGGAGGACCCCGCGTCGGCCGACAACGCGCGCCTGCTGGAGCAGGAGCTACAGCAGAAGACGGCCACGAACTGTTGGCTCGAGACGGAGGTGCAGAACTTGAGGCAGGAGATCGCCCATTTGAAGGGGGAGGCCCGGGGCGGCCACTACGCGGAGCCCTCGTGTACCGGCCAACTCGATTTGATTGTACAGTCCACCATGACCCCCCGCAAAAATGGTATGACAGCCCCCGCCCCCCCGCGTCTTATGAGGGCCAGTGTCGCCTCCCCTCCCCCCCCCCCCCTCTGATGGGCACCACCGCCGATGGACAGAAAGTGTCCAAGGGAAGGGCAGCGAAGGGCGATTGGCCAATGGGCGCCGCCGACTGCAGACGAGAACAACGCACCAAAGGCGACATGCCACCCCCCCCCCCCCCGCCTGTGTCTTGTGAGGGCCAGTGTGGGCCCCAAGTGCAAGGGCGCTGTGGCACGGGGGTTGGGGAAGCGTTGGGCCCCTTGACGACGTCCGCACATCCCCCCCCCCCCAAATGCACTGCACGTCCCCTCGGGAGAAGAGGTGGCGTGCCTCGTGAGCCACGGGGAAGCGCTCCCATTGTGGGCGCCCCGACTCCGCTGCCGTTGGGCCGACTGTGCCCCAAAACACATTCTTTGTTGCGGGCAAAGGCTAAGAAAATGGGCCAAGTTGGCACACTGCAAAAGAGCCGAGCGAAAAGGGGGGGTATTTGTACACTGGACCAGAGCGTTCAGGACTGTCACAAAGCGCCCTGTGTCAACGGCCACAATGTCACAAATGTCAGTCCATCAACTTTTCACTGGTTGATGGCCCCGTTTTCGGAGCCCCCTCCTCCCGTCCGCCCGGCCTCTTTTCGCGCCCCTCCCCCCTCCACACAAACCCGGACTTCCCCATCCGTTGGCCGTCGTTTTCGTGCAGTGAATGGGGCGGTTCCCCCGCCAATGCAATGCACCAGCACACTCCACGGCCACCACCACAGTTTTGCTTAACAACTCAGCGTCTCCCAGGGTTGGGGGGGGGGGGGGGCACTAAATTTGGTCTGGTGTAATTCGAATATTGTGTCCGGCATTTCGGTAGGATTAGCTTTCTGCGTGATACCTGAATGAGCCCCCATTTGCACTGTATCTCGGGGTATTTCCTGTTTCACAGCGAAAGGCACCTACGGCAATGTCACTGAAGAGCTTTTTGTTCTGACTTTGTTGTATTGCAATCATCTGCTTGCTTTAGCAGTGCAGCATTCAACTCTCGTATCCCGCAGCGGGGGGGCAATCCCCCCCCCCCCCCCAGACCCGGACCAGACGATAATGCCCAGAACGAACAGGCCTTGTCTCCCGCCCCAGCCAGGGAGGGCGCAGGGAAGAACACTATGCCATCGGACATTACATGACCAGCCGGACAAGCAACGAACTGAGAAGGCGATGAAGGCCGTGTGCAGGCAGGCGCGGCTGGAGCTCAGTGGCGGGCCCACACCTGACCTTTTGCGGCCTTGGACCTGGATTTCATTGTGGGAAAAAACGAAGACTTACAAAAGGAAATATGGATTTGGGCTGTTTGTGGGACACAACCTTCTGAACTTTTGGGTTCCAACCCCCCCCCCCCCCCGTCTGGGCACCACGGGCACGAAGCGTGCACCCGCGGCGCACCGCTGTTGCGTGCCCCTTGGCCCTGTGGTGCGACTCCCCGGTGACTGAGAGGCCTGTCAGCGCCCTGGCGGGGGGGGGGGGGGTGCACTGCCACCGGGCGCATGAAGCTGCGGTTGTGAGCAGGGGGACACGCAATCGCCCGCCCAATGAATTCCATGCCCCTCGCATCCCCCCTTCAGACCGTGGCCCAGGGGCACACATCCATGAAATACCCCCAAGTGCGGTACACTGGCAGGACCCACCAGCGAACGTACTGCCCGGGGTCCACAAGGGGTCTGTTCAGGGGACGACCAGGCCACGGCTTCATGGCGAATTTCACCGATACCCAGGGGGGGGGGCGGAAGTGATGTATTAGAACGGCTGTACGCCGCAGGAGGAGGGGGGGATACCCCCCCCCCCCTAGACCCCCCTCCTCCCCTTCCAATTTTTGAGGCTGACAGCCAAAATTTTGCTTCGGCGCCTTCGGTGCCAAGGGGATTGAAGCTTAGAAATGTTTGGCTCGCCTTCGGCGGGGACCATAGGGGGATCCTTGGAGGAGGGGGGGTCCCAGCCAAACCCCCCTCGCCCCCTCCTTCAGACCCCCTTCCCCCCCTTCTAATTCATCTCTTTGGGTGGGGGGGGGGGGGTCAGAGGCCAAAAAAAGTTGTGTACCGAAAATTGACCTCCAATTTCGGGCCCCCTTTGATAAATTTCCTTTTTTTTCCCGAGGATAAATTTTCTGATGTTGGCGGGTTGTTGGGGGGGGGGGGTCAGGCGGAGGACCCAGGCTGCCATACGGTCATTGTGCCTCAGGAGCCAAGCCTCAGTGCCCTCTGGAGCTCGTTCCGTTCCGCGGCTATCAGATGATCAACGAGGCGAACTCCATCGCCTGCGCGTTGAACAAGGTGTGCGTTGGCCGCCCGGGTCACGGAGGGGGAAGGGGTGGGGGGTGGGGGGTCTGTCCGGCCACGTGATGCCCCAACCCCTGCGCCCCTGTGTTCTGGAGGGGGCGTGCGGTCCTGTTGGCCCACTTGCCGGCTGGCCTGTGCCGGTCGGTCCATCGGCCTGTCAGTGACGCGGATGCCGTTCTCACCTCTCTCCTGGGCCAGGGTGCCCAACGCCCTACTCGCGGGGAGCCTCCTCCGCTGGTGAGGGGCTCGGGTACCAACAGGGGTTGGCCCCAGGGATGCATCAGAAGGGAAGGGACCTGAGAGGCGGCCCCAGAAGCGGTTGGACAGGCGGTTGGAGGAGGTTGCCAAAGCGGTTGGGGGCGGTTGCTGTCGGTTGCAAATGCCATTGGGGCTGGCAGTTAGCGTCAGGGGGACAGTGGCTGGGCATAGGCTGGGCGCCCTGGAGGGGGGGGGGGGGCGGGTACCTCCCCCTTTTCCAATGCATCTCTGCCCACAACCACCGCCCCCTTCTCCCCAGGACTGCGCGTTCCATCTCTTTGTGACCGAGAATGGCTATGGCCGCGTGTACGTGCGCACGGAGTACGCGACTCTGAACTGGACGTGGAGCAAGTTTGAGCAGCGCCTGGCGGCCATGCGGCAGCTGTCGGTATGAGTGTCCACATACCCAGGGCTCTGTGTAGGCGGACATGGGTGGGTCCGGACACTGCCTCGTGGTTGGGGAGAAAAATGCACACGGGAGACCGTCGGATGGGACGCAACGTAATCCACAACTGATTCAAGGCGGCCAAATGAAAGTATGGATACGCGTCGACTGCATGTTTATCAACAAGTTGACCTTCGTTTGACACATTGGGTCTCACCCCTCGAGCTGGGTTGGCAGCCCATTCCGGAGCTTTGAAAATACTGTGCTTGGTGCTTGAGCTTCCTTGTGTTCACAAATTGAGCCATACAGGAGCGGGGGGGGGGGGGGGGGGTTGCGGGAGGGGAGAAGTGCGCTGTTAGGAAAAGTGGCCAAATTTTCCCCCTGGCGAAATTTTTGCGTGTGACCAACAACTTCACTGTGAATTCAGATGCGGGTGAGTACTGCGAATTCAGACATGTGCAGCGGTGTACCGGGCGGAGGGAAGGGCCAAAGATGTGTTTCCATCCAGAGCCCACCGGGAAATAGCAGCAAGCTTCAGGATTCCTGGAGGTGGCGAAATTATCCCCTTCCGCAATTATCCCCTGGCAAACCTATCCCCCCCCCCCCCCGTATGGGACCAACCCACAGAAGGATACCCGCCCCGTCCTTGCACCTCCGCGTGGTGCACAGGGATGGGGGCGGTGATGCCCCGACAGAGGCCAGAGGAATGGGGCGCGGTGTGCGAAGTGTGCGGGCCTTGCGGGCAGAGGTGGTCAATTGTATCCCCCCTTCCCTCCCCCTCCCGTAGCACACCCATTGACCATTGACCACTGCAGCACCTCTGCCCACAAGGCCTGCACACGACGTGAGAGCCCTGTTGCGGTCCCTCGGGGGGGGGGGGGCACGCCCACTGGCCTGTGCGGCCAATGCTCTCAGAGGAGTGGCCCCCCTCTCACCCGCCGGACCGTGTGACTGCGGGTTGAGCCTCTCGGTGCGCGCTGCCAAACAATGGACTCGCCGAGCCCCGTCGTCACTGTGGCCTGCCCGATTGGTCGTTGTAGATGGGGGTGACCGCCGGACACAAGGTGACGTGGGATGACGCCCCCTTTGTGGACAACAACTTCATCCGCCTGGGGTCCGTGGACATTGCAATGCAGCCCTTGGGTATGGCCAGCCCCTCCCCCCGCCGCCGCTGCGTGCGCGCGGCGCCCCATTTGTCTTCTCCGCGTCCTTGTCTGAGCACACTGACCGCCAAAGAGCCTGCTCACCCCCTGAGACCCCCCCCCCCGGGATACCGAGGCCTCGTGCCAACCCCCCCCCCCCCCCCCCCGGGAGCTCATCGCTGAGGACGCAGGTCTCCGTACCAGCCCACATCCCGAGGGGCAGGGCGCATCTTAAGGAACCCGATTTTTTTTTTTGTTAACGACCGCCCTTAAGGACCGCCCCCAGGGACCACCAACCGCCAACCGCCAACCGCTGATAACCGCCACCAACCACTAATCACTAACCACCAACCGCCGCCAACCGCTACTAACCGCCAGTCACCAATTGCCACGAACCATGGTTGAACATATGAGCTACACCTGGGGAGGGGGGCGCCATGCTCATGCTTTGGGGGGGGTTGGACGCAGGAGGATTCTACTACGTGCAGCGTTTGCGCTTTCGGCAAGGGGCCCCGGCACACAGCGGCGCTGTTGTCTCGGCCCGCACATCGTTGGGGGGCAGCCCAGGGCGCACTGCCGCACAAGGGCAACGCCGCACGGGCCTCAGCCCCCCCCCCCCCCCTCCAGGGCGCCCAGTCTATGCCCAGCCACTGTCCACCTGACGCCAAGTGCCAGCTTCAATGGCATTTGTAACCGACAGTAACCGCCCCCAACCGCTTGGGCAACCTCCTCCAACCGCCTGCCTAACCACTGCTGGGGCCCCCTCTGAGGTCCCTTCCCTTCTACTGCATCCCTCGCTGGGCCGGCCCCGGGTGCTCTCCGGTGGCGCTTGACATGCGCCCCATGTCCACCGCCGGGACCGGGCGGGGCGGCCCCGCTGCCAACACACAGGGGGCGGTGAGCCCCCGGTGGACGGGGAGGGGGATGATGAGGCGGAGCTGTCCGGCTCCGGTCGAAGTGCGATTGCTGCGGGCAAACGAGGGGGGGGGGCCTGTTTGTGCTGCGGGTTGTGACCTCCCGAATTGACGGACAGATCCGGTGGCTGCTGCCCGGCGGTGGTCGACGACGTGCCGCTGCCTCACCACCGCTGCCCTTGTTGGTGGTCCGTCCACTGGCGTCTTTGCGTGGCATTCTTTGTCACAGAACGGTGGTACCTCTGGTCTTGTAGGCCACTGACGAGCCAATTTTCTTCCTGTGCTTTGTGCTGATTGCCTCTTGTGCTCGCGTGCAATAGCCCAGAGTTCCTTCGGGCGGGGGGGGGGGGTGAGGGGTCGGGGTTGGTCGTGATTGAGACAGTCCTGCAACGGCAGAGTTTTGTCTCCACAGGCATTGAGGGACTGGCCGGGCGCCCATGGGCAACCCCCTTCTGGTGTCGCTCTCGCTCGTAGGCGTCCTGCAGCCCATCGCCGGGTCCTTCCAACTCACGCCCGCCAAATATCGGAACTTGGAGGCGTGGGTGGAGATGGGCATCGTGCCCTGCGACAGCTCGGGCGCCGAGGTATGCCGGTTTGGTGCGCACGCGCTGCCCGGCGGGGGGGGGGTGCCGCGAAGGGGCTTTGTCTCCGGGTGCATGGAGCAGGGCTAGTCGCCGTGCCAGCGTGCACGCCCGCACCCTGCAATCCAGCCACACCCCCGCATCCTGTGCCGCAACAACATGCTGGCGAACAACACCTGCCGGACCGTCTTGAGACACCCGCCGACATCTGCCGGAAATTTTCCCGCCAAATCTGAGTGCGTACGCCATTTGGCGCCCAACAACAGTTTCACAAGCATCTCCACACGCACAACAATTTCCATTACAATCCGGAACCCACCGCTCACAATGATCAGTGCAATGTTGTCGGCAGCCGGTCTGTTCCGTCTGCTCTGGTTGTGAGTGAGAAGTGGGTCATCGTAGGGGAGGTGGTTGAGCTTTGTTCAAGGGAAAATACCGCCGCCGGTGTTGACGTTGTCAAAAAGGGTGGTTTTCAAAACTGTTACGTCTCAACATTCCGCATTCAACATTCATCTGCGCAAACGGCAAGTCATTGTGCAGAGCCCCAACCTGCAACACAAACTTCTTTGGGCGTCTACTTCGATGGTCAACGCTGTCCATCATTTACAACGTAAACTGGCAACAGGAGGGCCACCGCAGACAAGTGCTGCCCATAACAAGACAGACCAAGGCCCAGGGGCTCCTATGCTTCCACTGCCTGGGGTCTGAGTGGAATGCCACCATCGGAGTTTGAGTACATTGTCGAAACCTGAGAACCATTCGGCCCCTCGGGACTGGCCGCGTGCGGCAGATGGGTCTCCCTCACGGCGGGAGGGGTGCCCAAGGCCAAGTGTCGCAGACCCCCACATACCACGTCATTTCTGGGATTGTCCGCAAAGTTCCCCGCGGCTTTTCTTGGCAGCCTCCATGAAATTTCCCACAGCAAAGTTTACTGCGGCGATTTCTCTGGCGCCTTCGGCGCCTCTAAAACCTCAGCACCAGTTGGGAGGGGGGGGGGTTTGGCACAAGGCCTTGGGGGTTGGCTCTGTTGGCCTGTGGCGGCGCCTATTGGCCTCTCTCCTTTGAACCTTCTGCCATGACAAGCAGGCGTCCGCACTACTGCGGGCGTCCGCACTACTGCGGGCATCCCCCTGCCCCCGGGGGGGGGGGGGATCCAGAATGCAACTTCTGCCCACGGCGTCCTCCCCTGACGGCCTGATCAGTGCCCGGCATGCGGTCATCAGACCCCAGGCTGGGGGGTGCTCACCACAACCAACGACGTGAATGTCACACAAGGCCATGGGAGGGGGGGGGGGGGTGCACCTCCGGGGCCCGGGGGGTCAGTCTCGTTAGGACTTTGCGGGTCCCGTCAATTGAGCCCTTTTTGGCCTGTGGGGGGTCTACCCCCCTCAATTGAAAGCCCGTCCACCCCTGCCACATCTGCCGGGGGCACCTCCTGCCCCGCCTCATCCTCTTTGGCCCTGCCAGGTGATCAGCGACCGGGTGGATGACCCCGTGGAGCTGTTGGGCAGCACCCTGTACTTCCAGGTCCAGATCAAACAGATCAGTTTTGGGAAGTCCATTATGAAGGGCAACAGCGTTCCGTTTGGGAGGACCTGGATCAGGTATGCCATGTCGGGTTGCACGTCGGGTACACCTCGTTAGCAAGTCGAATGAGAGGTTTGATGAAAGGACAGACATGGATATGCAGATGGCTGCATATCGTCGGCAGGGATGCATTGGAAGAGGGGGAGGTACCCCCCCCCCTCTCCAGGGCGCCCAGCCTATGCCCAGCCACTGTCTCCCTGACGCCAACTGCCAGCCTCAATGGCATTCGTAACCGACAGTAACCGCCCCCAACCGCTTTGGTACCCTCCTCCAACCGCCTACCCGCTGCTGGGGCCGCCTCTGAGGCGCCTTCCCTTCTAATGCATCCCTGGGCGTGGGGTGGAATTCTTAGTTGGGCCGGGTATGCTTGGCAGACCCGGAGGGAAAGTGGAGGCGCGGGGGCCATTTGCATCGAATTCCACGCCCGTGAGAGGTCTCCTCCTCGACGGGTGTCAAGGAACTACAGACGCCACCCCTCTTATGACCGTTTTTGGAGGTTGGGTAAGGTAATCGGATACTTCCGGCACAGTGGCATGGCGCCCCAGTGAGAGTCTGGTCTTTTGAAGCTCCCGGACTCGAAAAAACTGTAGAAAATGTACTGCAATGATGTGCAAATCGTGGAGACATTCTGCATTCCATTGTTCACAGGTATAAGATCAGCATCAAGAACAGCAACGACCGATGGGTCAAGACCTCTGAAGTGGATCAGCCCATTCTGAAACCTGTTTACAACTACACCAGAGTCCACAGCGCAGAGGTGGACCTGGAGTTTGTTCAAATGTTGTCGGATGGGAGAATGATCCTGGAGGTATGGTGCGCCGTGGCTGTGCACCCGGGCAGCGCTTGCCCTTAGAGTCTCATGGGCTGGCCCAAGGGTGGGTAAACCCCCCCCCCAAAAAAAATAGGAACGGGTTCTTATTTTTCGCCCAGTTGCTGGTGGTAGCAGGGGGGGTTCTTATTTTTGGGGGCGGTTCCTAGGCTCACAGCTTAACCATCAGTGCTGGCTGGTTCTTATTTTTGGCCCGCTTGGTGGAAAGCCCCAGGTGGTTCTTATTTTTGGGGGGGGGGGTTCTTAGTTTGGGCCCGGTTCTTATTTTTGGGGGGGGGGTTTAAGCATTCGTCCCTCGCTGCATTTCGGGGCTGAGGGCTCTGTGGCGGCCATCGCTTTGTCACTCCACAAAAACGAACCGTTGAGCACAGATCAGAGGTTCAAGATCGGGACGCAATGAATGGGGGCGCGCCGCCCCACGTTTGCGCTGCACCACCCACCCACTTGAGGGTGGTCTCTTCGCAGCAGGAACACCACCGCAGTGGGTGGGCGGTGTGACGTGGAGTTCAGTTTGACCCCACGTCAAGACACAGCGTGGGCACCATGCTATTTCATGCTCAACAAGTGTGAATGCATGGCATGGATTGTTGTTTGCTGGTGAGCGAGCCAAGGGGATGGCGAGTTGCCCACAACATCACCCCCCCCCCCCTTTGGGTTTTTTAATCAGGTCACACCCCCCAGGAGTCTTCTCCAGCCGGCAAGCGGCGGGTTGCTCTTTTCGGCCATGCCGGTAATGCATGGTGTCTTTATCCAACACTGATTGCTGATGTCTGACTGACAGCTACTGACTGTGATTGTCTGACTAATGTAGTCAGACATGATGTTCTGTTGTCTGTTTCAGACACAGTGTGTATCTTGAGGTTCAACCAGGTTTGGCATAGAGAATAGAGATGCACTCATGCCTGACTGTGGAGTGCATTGCCTCTGGTTTGCATTGGTCTGTTTTTTATTAGGCCCCCCCCCCCCCCCCCCGGGCCTGGTCCTTTCCCCTGCATCCCCACGTACCCCACAAATGGCACCCCCGTGTGTACACTGGAGGTATCGATGGGCACACTGACTGAGCGCTAAGCCCCCCCCCCCCCCCCCAGTCAACCCGCGACTGTCCTCAAGCAACGAGCGGGTGACACCAAAGCAATGGCACTGGACACCGGCCGTATGACCTGGGGACAAACCGGGTGTGATGGACCGCCCCCCCGCCCCCGAAGCACCGATTTGGCCTCCATGGCAACCCCGCCCCCCCCCCTCGTGGCACAGAGAGATGGTCTGGTATTCTGATATTCCAGCACCGCCCTCCCTCATCGGTGCCGATGGGGCGAATGCCATTGAAAAACTTGAATTATCATTCCCAAAGTCGACAGACGGCCGCGGGATCTGTGGCCATGTCGTCCGAAGTGAAAAAGCCGCGTTTTGATGGTTTTCCAGGTGGATGAGATGATTTTAATGATTGGTTTTGGATTGGGTTGGGGTATGGACCTCACTCATCCCCATGGGTGCACCGAGGCACAAGAGCCTAATCCATGTCACCGGCTGCGCGTTTTGGCGGCTCGGGGAGAGTGCGATGGGTGCACTCTTCATGTGCGGTGCGATTGCGAATTGTGAGGGATGGTTCACACGGCCACGACCCAGTGCCCGCGCCACCCCCCCAGTGCACATCCGCGCAAGTGCATCCGGTGCAACGACAATGGACGCCCCAGCGTGTGCTTTGCCTGATACGAGCAGCGAGCAGCAGACGCAATGCACCGCAGCACCGGCCATCCGCATGGACCCATCCGCATGGACGCATGGCTCCCACACAACACAACGGCGCAGATGCAGCACCCGCATGCGTCCGCCGCCTTTCCGCGGTTCGCCCTCCGCCCCTTTTGGGAGGAAGCCTTCACCCCCCGCCCCCCGCCAAAGGCACTGTTACGGCCGGCTGCAGCGGCATACAGTAGCCCCAAGTATTTTGGCGCCTCCACACAGCCCACAACCCTCACCCCGCTTCATGGAACACCCCCCCCCCCCCGCCGCTAGGCTGTTGAACAGGACACACATGCCGTGGTCTGCATGTGCACACTGCCCTGTCGCAGCTCTACACTGCCCTGCCACAGCTCTACACTGCTCTGTCACAGCTCTGGGGTGTCGCCAACAAAGACTGACCACGGCCGTGTGCGTGGTGGTGCAGGATGATGCACCTTCTTCCGTGCCGTGGAGACGCTGCTGCTGAGGCGGCAGGCATTTCCTGGAACACATTGCCCTGTCGCTCCGCTCGACCTGAACTCGGTCAAGGCACGCCTTCAGCTCGGCCAAATCATTGATTTTGTCGGCAGTTGAGTTGGACAGCTGTACCCAATTTTACCTGTCTCGAAAAGAGGCTGCACGAAGTGCGTAAATATGGGAGGCAGCAGGCGAAACCTGACATGAGGATTGCAGCAGAAATGGCATCACTCGTGTGGGCAGGTAGATCAGGCAGACCAGAGGTCGAGTTGTTGTTTCCCTCCTCGGCAGTTTTTGGCACTCCTCGTGTGTCATGCCACTTCGCGAAGGGAGGGGAAGGGTAGCCTCCTGAGAAGGAGATGTTTGGTTTGGTTTCTTTGGGTTTCAGTTGGGACAGGTTGTGTGGTCAGCTGCAGGTTCCTGGCGGCACCTTGCTGATTTCCAGGCAGGACATTGGCAGCAGCAGTTGATTTCGCATTTCGTTTGGGGGGCGGTCCAGGGGCGGGGGGAGAGGTTGGACAGGAATGAATGGGCAACCAAAAATTGCTAGTTTCCACCCTCGACAACATCTTAATGAAAATACCTCATAGAAACAGTCGCGTTTATGGTGGTCAGCTTGAAACAGTAACGTGCCAAGTTTTTATGGCAAAAGGACCAGCAGCACATGTAGCAGGCAAACAGGACAGCAGACATATTGCCAGCAAAACCAGCAAGCCTTGCTGGAATGGGGCAAGCTGAAAGCAGTAGGCACTAGGACTCTAGTGCTGCAGAATGTTAATCTCATAAAAGGATTGACCAGAGAGCTCAAAGGGGTTCCCCAATGATTCAATTAGACATGGTGTTTTGGTGAGTGTAGAGGTAGCAGACGAAGGAGAGGTGGAAGTAGCCTGCCTGGGTGGTATCAAGACTCCTGTAAACAAGACAAGAGAGATGAGCAGAGGACACTCTGTGCCAGCGTTCACAGTTTCATGGGGAGCTTCACGGCTGCCCTTCTTACTCACCCATGTACGTCTCGATCCCATATGCCCTGGGTTGCTATTCATCATTGTGCTGAGGGATGGAGAAACTGCACATGGAGAACCTTCATCCATGAGCCGGCCAACTTCCATTGATTAGCAGCGTTTCCTTCAAATTGTGATGGACAGGGATGGGGGGTGTATTGTACAGCCGAAACTGACCCCTAGCCCAGTGTTACTGCCACCAACTGATGCATCGCACAGTGGTATTTTCGCACAAAAGTGCAGGCACACCAAACACAGTGCCTGTAGAAAGTGGCAAGCCTCATGGCAGCGGGCAAGCTGCAGATGTGGGAGGGACACCCTGTCCAATCCGCTGCCGTTGTGTAGTCAGTCCGTCCCCAGGACAGCTTCTTCAGGACACAGGCCAATGCAGAATTCAAACGAACACGGGGCTGTGCATAGCAGTGAGGATCCAAGACAGTGCTCAAAAGCATTGACATTTTATTTGCAATGATGCGGGCAGCATACGTTTGAGCTAGCATTCTGGTCATCTTCTCAGCATTTGTCTGAGCCGATGGTTGCCTGGCATTGGCGGCATGGAAATGATGCTCCTCTGTGTGAGCACCCTTCAGTGGGGCTCACACTGGTGTGCACCTTCTCTGTGACCACTGGCCTGTGTCTCCTTGATGCTAGATTGATCAGCTTTGCATCACCAAAGCATTCAGCAACCAAAATCAGGTCCCTGACCATGATCATCCTCCCCAGTTTACTGGATTGCCCATCCAGTGCAGCAGAACAGTAGAACAGATCGTGCAGACGGGTCTGCAGTGTGTGGCTTTGATGGTAGCTCCATGAAGGCACATGCTCCTTGTGGTCGCAAGGGATCCCTCTTGCAGACAGTTACACAACCATAGCCCTCCATTTCATCGCATTTGGGTTCCATAACTCCATCCTGAGTTATTACAATCGGATTGCTGGCGTTTGGGCCGCCCCTGCACGTTGTACAGGGATATCCTCACCTGCATCCACTTGTGATCCCCAAAATGCCTGGTGTCTTACATTCAATGCTCCTCCCCGAACCCCATTTGGGGGAGTGTTGTTCACCTTTGGCCGCCCCCTTGTTCCAGTTTTGTCCTCTTGCCCATTGGTGTGCAGTTCTGGCCCAATTTCTCGAGGCTGCCAAAGCCAGTTTGGATCATGCTGTTTACCCCTGAATTGCCTTCACCGAGAACAATAGCCATTAATTGCTTTTCACCATTTTCTCAACCATTGGCTTTTACTGTCTGCTTCCCCCTCCCCAGTCTGGCACCGCCCCAAGACATATTAGCACCACTGGTAGATATGGCGTCTGGACTTACCCATCTCAACCCCCCCCCCCCCCCCCATGCGACGTATGGTCATGGCCCTGTTGCTGATGTCTTGCTGACCCAACCCATTCATTGTGTAGCTCTCCCAACTAGTGGTTCAAGCAAGAGCACAGGGTGGGGAGGCGTTCAGGGCTTACCCAAACAATGTCAAATTTGGAAGTGGGGGTGTGACCATCAAATTTGGAAGTGGGTGTGTGACCATCAAATTTGGAAGTGGGTGTGTGACCATCAAATTTGGAAGTGGGTATGTGACCATCAAATTTGGAAGTGGGTGTGTGACCATCGTCTAATGCAACTGTACTGCAAATGCACCATAAACTCAGGAAGAAGTGATCACGTGGTGCACACAGTGGCAGACTTGCAGGAACCGAAGTCATCCCAATGGCAAATGGCAGGCAGGGACCAACCCGAGCACAAGTGCAAGGTCACTGGGGCGGTTTTGCAGCAGTCAGTGGTAGCCCTTAAGGACAGCCCCCAGGGACCACGAACCGCCAACCACCAACTGCCGCCAGCCACCAACCGCCACCAACTGCCAACAGCCAGCAGCTGCCAGCCCCCACCAACCGCCAACCACCAACCCCCAGCAACCAGCAACCGCCACCACAGCTAACCATCAACCGCTAACCACCAACCGCCAACCGTTAACTGCCAACCTTTGAAGTAGAGAAGGTCCCATGACCAGGAGCAGATAGCATCCCCGTGAACGTTCTTTTCTGTGGGTTACGAAGGTCTTTTTTTTCCTTTTCCCTCAAGGACCGCCCTGAAGGGGGGAGCCTTTTGCTCTACCGGTGTGATGATTACCCTCATCACCTTGCAATCCGTCTGCAAAGCCCAGTTGGGGAAGTCATACCCATCCATCCCATGGGCTGTGCTCCTAACTATGATTTCCTTCCTTAGAGAACACCCGTTAAAGACCACAAGGTTAGCTGGAGGATGAAATGGTGTGTGGTGCACACACCCTTCCCCACAGTTGGTGGCTACCCTCAACTCAGCACACAGCAGCCGCTTGCCTTTCCATGGCGCTTGGGCTTTCTCCATCCATCACAGGACTGGCTCAAGCACAACAGGTGGGACGTCGTCACCCGCACGACTGCCTGCTCAACACACTGCCGTATTTCCGCTTTCACCAAAACACCGCCTGGCGACAGCAGGTCCATTGCAGCACACAGAAACGCCATTGTGAAATGGTGCACCTTTTGATGACAGCCCATTCCCTTGGGAGGGGCGCTGGGGTACTCAAGGAGTCAGTGTGTATGTTTGAAGGGAGTCACGTCTCAAACGGCAGCAATCACAGCTGGACTGCACTTTACCTTCTTTGGTATTAAACACTCTGACCCAAAGATCGCCGTTGATTTCCCATTGACCTGCTCAGTCTCACAGTCGGATGCATTTGTTGTTGCCCTTGCTTTGTAACTGACCCTCTTTCAGCCCTGTCATGCTGATACAGCGCTGCACAATCCTCCACAACCACTGCAACTTTTGGCAATGGCATCCAGCTGGACTCTAGTTGAAAGGGGTGTATGTCTTTGTAGCCGAAACGAGTGTTTGCTCCCATGCTCCCAGTCACACCTGCAATCCATCACGGCAGGGGGGGACAATCGTGCACAGAGGATTTGAATGCACTTTTCGGTATTGAGTTCCACTCCTTCTTCGAACAGTACACAGGATTCGGGAACGGCCAAAGGTCTGCAAATGTCCACCGGATTTTATTTGATTTGAAGTCATTGCTGAGCATGGAGCAGAAAGGTGCTCATTAAAGTTGCCTTTACATGGCTTTCATTGCCAAATCAATGCTAAAGACTCAGCTAACCCTCACGACGTGTCAGATCCACAACCAGGGCCACTGTGGGATCATCGTAGCACTGGACAGCTCTGAACCTTGATTCCGAGAGGTTATCTCGAGTACTGTGAGATGAGCAGGCTACGCCAGCTCATCTTCATCTGAACCAAAAAAAAAAGCATTGCCAAATCAATGCCTAAAATGGGCAGCGCAGAATTTTCGATGATGGTTGCCATCCATTCCATATCAACAGTATTCTTCTTCTGTGCGGCCTAGGGCTGGGGAACCTGTCACTTCATCAAAAAATATTCATAAATAACAAAAGAAACCGAATAAATTTCTGTTCATGTGGTTTTGCTTTGCCCACTCATCCGACATTCACGCCATCTAAACAACATCATTCATTGGCAATCACCCATTGAGTCTGCCCTCAAAGGTATGTAAGGACGTACGGCCTCAATGAACACATCTGGAACTTCATTCTCAGCCATTGGTCACTCACTGCCTACAAAATGGAAATGTGAGGCGAGGTTCTTAAAACATGTAGTTTTACATGTAATTGTGTCTGCCGGGCTCTGTTAGAATTAAGCAAATATATGTACCTCAAACACTATTTTCTTAATATGCTACTATACTCACTACACTCAATTGGTACTACTGGCATGATTGGTACACTTCTAGGGCTTGGTCAAACGAATCCTATCACCCTCTGGATGCTCTTTGCTACTCCCGTTCGATCATATGTTTTGGGGTCATAGTTGTGGAGCAGAGCACAACTAAGTGAGAACACACCCCTCGATCTCCGCCATTTGCTTTGTGAATTTTCAGATTCCTCAGAGCCTGGGATGCGCATTGCCATTTCCATTGCCTTTTCTTTTCACATTTGAATGTACTCCATATTGCCTTTTCCTTGTTAATCTCCTCTGTTAACTGCGCACTGGTATGATGCTGCAACCAATCTTGGCCAAACATACTTAACCTTTGCTCCAGTGCATCTATATGGCCAGAAAGAATAGGTATCCGACAAGAAGTGCAGGTGATTCTTCGGCCTCCGGGGCCCATCCACTCCGCCGCGTTCACTGGGAGAGCTGCAGCGGGTGGCAAACACCCAGCTGCATTACGCCTGGCAACGTCAACTGGTAGAGACGCTCGTGATCTTCTTGAGGACTGAGGCACCCCAGCACGGGTATGGGTAGTCTGAGGTGAGACACAGCACCGAAGTATGTCAGCCTCAATCCCTTGGGACTTCTGTAGAACTGTACTAAAAGAACTAAAAAGCAGTCACAGAATTTCTTGGCATCATCCCATGGCGGGGATCTCAAAGCAGGCATGTGGTGGCCAGTTCAGAGAGCACATTGCAACGGAGACTCAGTGGGGGGAACGGGGGGTACCGGCTACGGTTTCCATCAGCGGTTCACCCGTGCCTACTGTAGCTTGGACAAGGGCGTAGCTTATACAAGGGGGCGGGGGCCAAAAAGGGGTGGAAAAGGGTGAAATTCGGTGAAAATCGAAAATGCCACATCGTCAATGTGGAAGAAGCCACAAAACTCGCCGTCAAACAACAATAATGCCCGCACTATCGCGAAATATGGGTGTCTAGTACGGCCACGCGCCCAAGTAGTCGCACCGCACGCACACTGCACGCGCACTGCGCTTAAGTCCCCCCTTGGATATCAAACCCATATCACAACAGTCCCCATGAGGTGGGCAGCTCTGTCTCTCTCCCTCCCTCCCTCCCTCCCTCCCTCCCTCCCTCCCTCCCTCCCTCCCTCCCTCCCTCCCTCCCTCCCTCCCTCCCTCCCTCCCTCCCTCCCTCTCTCTCCCTCCCTCCCTCTCTCTCTCTTTCTCAATTCTTGTCTCCCTTCTTGTCCCTAGCTCCTCCCACCTTTCATTTTTATCCCTCTTCCCCCTTTTTTCTGATTGACATGGAAAGAGGTACCACAGAAAATCATGCTACGCACCTGCCCTGAGCCTAGAACACACCATCATCCTGCAAGATAAACCCCATCCCCTGACGTTGCTGAGGCATCCCCTTTCAAACATGGTGGAGGCCCAAGTGGGACCCAGGACTTGGATGGAATTGCGTGCAATAAACAAGCTTCAAAATTCCAATGTAACACGAAATTTTGTAGAGTCTGTAAATCCATTCAGAAAAGGTTCAGCCGAGGCATGTTCCGTGGGTTTCCATGAAGGCATTGAAAAAATAGGTGCAAATCAGTCCATTCTGTTGCTTGTTCAATCTGTGGGTGTCACACAACACCACCACACGCGCCTGTTGTGATAATATACAACGTTTCTGATGTGTACACCATGGCTTGTTTTTTTAAAAAAAACATCTGGCCTGTGCTGAGTAGCAGATAGGCTCTCGGGCAGTGTGCCAAGTCTCTGCACCAGTGCCACAAGTCGCAGGCTTGCCACAAGATTGCTCATGCGCCCAGTGGGAGTGCAAATTGCCTGGAGCAGCGGCGTGGATGCTTGCAGTAGTGTGGATGCAGTAGTGCGGATGCCTGTTCAGGGCACTGTGCATGTGACGTTGGGGGGGGAGTTGGCTCCTGGACATCTTCCCCAATGTGCATTGGGCCCAAGTGTGACCGGGCATGGGGATTCCTTGGACATCTTCCCCCACCCTTCGAAGTTGTACCCTTCGGAAGGGGAGTGGGCCCGAGTGCGACGGGCGTGGGGTCCCCCGGCAGCGGAGTATGGACGGTGCAAGCACGGCAAGGTGGACCGCGCTCGCCACAAATGGCGCAGAGCGCAGGCAATCGCGTACCACGGGCGTAGCTCCCAGGTAGGCCTCGGTGAAGGAAGGCCTGGTAGAGCGCGAGGACCAGCCTCGGCGAAGGAAGGCTTGGTAGAGCGTGAGGGCTAGCCACAGCTCCGTTGCACTGCATTGCCAGGGTGGCCTGCAGTGGACAAATGGGCAGTTGAGTTTGGGCCGGTAGTGTTGGGGATGGTTCCTAAAGATGGGCTGGGCACTGCCGTGCACTCTTGTGGGGCGTGTTGGTGAGCGGGGCTGCCCACTACCGCCAGCAAGGAAGATACTCTTCCGTGGATAGAGTGCGAATACTGTGAGGGAAGATATTTCTGCAACGTGCTCGCCATGAATGGTGCAGAGCGCAGAAGATATTACTGCAACGCACTACCAGCAAGTCACACATTGGTGAGCTAGCACCCATGGCCTTGTGTGACATTCGCATTGCTGGTTGTGGTGAGCACCTCCTAGCCTGGGGTCTTCGTGATGACCGCATGCCGTGCACTGATCAGGCCGTTAGGGGAGGACGCCATGGGCAAAAGTTGCATAGTGGATTCCCACTTAGGCAGTGCGGATGCCCGCAGAAGTATGGATGCCTACTTGTCATAGCAAAAGGTTCAAGGGCGAGAGGACAATAGGCGCCGCCACAGGCTAACAGAGCCAACCACCAAGGCCTTGTGCCAACCCCCCCCCCCCCCCCAAGGGGCTACCCCTTCGCCCACAGCTAAAAGGGGCGGCAACTCTGCTCCTTAAGCCACTCACACAGGAAGTGGTGCTCACAGCACTAGAAAAAATGAAACCAGGGTCGGCCCCTGGCCTGGACGGAGTCACGGCAGAAATCCTGATGGCCCTCCCCGGGGCACTGGTGCCCAAAATGACGGAACAAATTGCACTTTTCCTTACCACAGGGAAAATCACAGAGGAGTGGGCACTCGCTATCCTGAACCCAATCCCTAAGCAAAAGGGCTCCATTTCGGTCACACAACTCCGCCCATTGTGCTTGCAAAGTGTGCTGTTTAAGTGGGTATCGATGACCCTATACCTCATGCTGCAGGACCTGCTTTTGTATGCCACCCCCCCTGAGCAAAAAGGCTTCATGAAAGGGCGATTCATTTTTGAGCACATCTGGGAGGCGCGGGCGGCCTGGACCGCAATGGATTATGGTCTTTTTCTCTCCATCGATTTCTCCAAAGCGTTTGACTCTGTCCATCACAATTATTTTATTGCCTTCTTCACCCACCTGGGCCTCCCCCCACAGATGATCGCGCTCATCATGAACATGCTGACTTCCCCCTTTGTCTTTGGAGTGGGCAAAGGCGTAGTGCGCGAAGTGCAAGTCACACCAGAATCAGGGGTCCGACAGGGAGACCCACTCTCCCCAGCATTGTTCGCCATGGTCTGCTCGGTGCTGGTCCCCATGCTCCAGGCAGTGTCCCCTAGCATAAGAGTCCTGTTCTACGCTGATGATCTCCTGCTGTACATCCCCGTCTCCCCTGCTCTGATCTGCCCCCTCATACCAGACATCATGTACACGCTACGGCGGTACGCTAAGTTTGTAGGATTGCGGATCAACTTGGATAAATCGGCCTTCTTGTTGCGTGGCTTTTGGACGGACAGGCAGAAAACCAAACTCGAAAACACAGGCATTCCGGTGCAGAGCAAGGTGAAGTACCTGGGGAATCTTTTTGGGGACGTCACCCCTGATGAAGCGTTTGCGCCCCATTTATCCCGTGCATTGGCGCGTGCGCAGTTCGCAGCGACCCTACCCCTGACGATGCCAGAACGAGTACACCTGCTCCAGGAGTGGATACTCCCATTGATGATCTACCCGGCGAGGGCCTACTTCCCCACGGAGGATGTATGCACCAAGCTGGCGAATGTGTACCGGGTGGCCCTAAGGCTCAGCAGCTGGGGCCTCACCCTACCCATACTGCAGCTTCCCCCGAAGCTGGGGGGAGCACTCCTCCCGAAACCCAGCCTCTTCTTGCTGTGGCAACACGCCACACACTTCGTGATGTCCCGGCACGACACTAGTAAGCTCTCCCCCATTTCTGCACAGCATTTCAATGCTTGGGCCAAACGCTTCGGGGTACAGGCGGAGCTGGGTGACCTCCCATGGCTACAGCTGGGTCCCATCCCCTGGAACACCTACCCCTTTTTGGGCACCTCAGCAAAAGCCTTCTCCCTGTTACGGAAACTGGCCCCCATCCTCCCCCCCAACACAGACCAGGCACCACGGCTGAGCTGCTGGCATTCGGTACTTTTCAGGGACACAAATAACAACACATATTTTTCACCAAAACTCATCAGCGCAGGGATCACACGCATCGGGCTGTCGGACAGTGCACACCGGACCTGCAGGAGAGACTGCCGCCCACATGGGCCCCGAGGTACAAGGCCCAGCTGGGACAGGCCTGGCCCCGACCACAGATGACACCACCACAAGAAACATCGGCCATTATCTGGGGGGGTTGGAATACAAAGGCCATGCTCAGGTACCTGATGCGTCAGGAACCCCCGGACCCCCGTCAAACACCGGAAACCTGGCAGGCCTGGACCAAGCTATCGATACCGCCCAAACACCACTCTTTCATACAGACCGCACTGTGGAAAAAACTCCCAGTGGGGACCAGACTCGCCTACTGGCTCCCTCAGCACACACACAACCTGGTGGATGGCAAACCAGAAGACATGCGACATGCGCTTCTGGAGTGCCGGTTCCTCCCCCCCGCGTATCACATTGCGGAACAATGCATGGGGCCAGCGATATTTGAGGATACCACGGAAACAGACCCAGAGGTCCTCCTGTGGGACATGCCAGTTCTATCCCTCCAGAGCCCGCTAGGGCTGATCATGTGGACCGCGGTTATGGCATCCTGGAACCTGCGCAATGCGGTCAAATTCCGAGACACCCCCCCAACATGGGACATATTCCTCACACAGTGGCTGTGCATTCTTGCGCGATG
This sequence comes from Eutreptiella sp. 'Long Island Sound 2002', assembly GCA_964036045.1. Taxonomy (NCBI): domain Eukaryota; phylum Euglenozoa; class Euglenophyceae; order Eutreptiales; family Eutreptiaceae; genus Eutreptiella; species Eutreptiella sp. 'Long Island Sound 2002'. The sequence goes on from OZ038382.1 coordinate 32,889,443, forward strand.
GTACGAGCACCCAGCTCCAACCCTCCCCACGCCCGAAGTGCGGGACATGCACCGAGCAATCGCATCCCTCAAGGAAACAGGAAACTTGCAGCACCCCAGGCTCAGCCAACCCCACCCATCCCCCCCCAGGCTCCGCAACCCGCGGCCCAGGAAACGCAAAAAAGACATGTATGGTCCAGCGATGGCGGAGGCGCATCAGAAAGTCATTGATGAGTATGTAGCGGAGGGATGGGAAGCCATCTACCCCGACGGCTCATCGGAGGTCCATCCGGAGGCGGGAATGGTGGGAGGGTTTGGGGTATATTTCGGGGATCACCGGGACACGGCACAGTGCATCCCCATCACTCAGAAACAAACAAATAACAGGGGAGAGCTCCTCGCGGCCATACATGCCATTCGCCATAGGACACAGCACAAGCGCACACTGATCTGCTCTGATTCAAAACTTGTGGTCATGGGGGCCACAGGCAAAGCCAGCAAATGGCGGCGCCATGACTGGCAAGGTTCGCGGGGGCCGGTGGGCCACGTGGACCTGTGGGAGCAACTCCTTGGGGAAATTGAGCAGGCAGGGGCAGCGGTACGCTGGCTGCATGTCCCCTCACACGTTGGCATTGTAGGGAACACACACGCGGACACACTGGCTGACATGGGCCGCCGCAAATCCCCCCTCCTCCGAGGGTATGTCACCTCGGCCCGGCGCCCACAGCAGGAAGGGCAGGCACAGGATCAGGAAGACGAGTCCGACCTGGATGAGCAACCCATGTTTTCCCCGGAGGAGCGGGCGGCCAGCCCGCCTCCTCGTGGCACACCCCCCCCCCCCGACCCCCCGCAGACAGGGAGTTACTCCACTGCTGGAAGTCGAGGACTGCACCCCAGCCTCCAAGAGACCACGCCACTCACCAGGCTGTACTGACCCGGCCTCTGGATGGAGGTCGCGGGCGGTCTCCCGCTCACCACGGCAAACACCAATGCGTGACGTCAGGCAGGAACTCTTCCCCTCGTCAGCCCCCCCCTCCCCCCCAGGCAGCTGTGATGAGGCCTGGCTGGCACCCAGATCACCAGCAACGGCCTCCACGATCACGTGCAACACGGAGGGCTCACGGTGTGGAACACCGGACCCCAGCCGCCCTTTGTTTGGCACGCCATAATGCACGCGAGCCCACACCCCCATAGGTTCAGACTCCAAGAGCGTCAAAAACCCCAAACAGGGCAAGAGACCGGCACGGCCCAGTAGTGAGAGCGGTAGTCTTCAGTCGTCCAGTGCGGGGGTTCGATCCCGGGAGCTGGTGCTCTTGGGTTCCCTGCACGTAGAGCTCTCTAGTCGGCGTCGTGGGAACCACCCCCCCCTACAGCAACCCGCGCCACCACCGGTACCGGTGGATCGGGTGGAGGTCTCGTCCGTTTTGCCCCAACCCCCAAAAAGTGACACGCAGGAACCACACACACCTGCAGCAGTGCGCGCCGCCACCTGTACTCGAACAGGTCGATGGGAGGTCCCGTCCGGTATTCGAAGGGATCGGTGGGAGACCACCGATCCCGGGACTCGAGCCACCTCCCTCACGGCAAACGCCGGGTGCGCTGCCACTTGAGCGGCCGCCTTCTGAGAAGTACTAGAACTTGGCACAGGGAACAACCGCACACGCAATCACACTCACCACACATGCAGGCGCCTCGGCGCCGCCCAGCCTTCCCACCCTCTGTATGGCTGTATGTTGACCTCCGAAAAGCCAGTATCCACTGGGGTTTTTAAACCCTAAGGACCCAAATAGCCCAGGGCCGGTGGCAGTGGCCCACAAGGGTGACCTCTGACCGCCCCACCCCCCACGACCAGGTGACCCGGAAACACAGGTGTGTGGCCGAGAGGGGCCAGCGCAAGCGAGCATGCCAGTGCGACGGTGAGAGCCAAAGTGGGACACAACAAACGCTACGCCCCAAACTCAGTCCGAAGGCGACAATGCCCTGAACCCTGTAGAAGCAGCCCGACTCTTACCCCATCCAGGGACAAGGGACGGGACGAACTGCAAAGCACTGTCTGCGTGACACGGACAATCATGGAACTGAGATGGCGATGAAGGTCGTGAGGCAGGCGCGGCTGGAGCTAAGTGGCGGGTCCACACCTGACCAATTGAGGCCCCCCCAAGGGCCTTCCGGCCAACAGCCAGTTGGGGGGGCAGTTGGTGTGTAGAACCAAGGGGTCCCTCCCCCCCCCCCCCCCCGTGTTTCGCGTGCGTGGTGCGGTGGGGTAATCTATGCGTCAAAGAATGGTTATGAAACTTGGGAGTAGAAAGGGTCGGTGAGAGGGGTGGCCTCCTCCCCAAACTTGGTGGCACAACAACGTTGGTTTCAAGGGGTGGGGTAGGGTAATAAACAATGTATGGAAACAAGAGAAGCTATAACCATAATGGCTGACACTATTATCAGACAAATTTTAGAGCAGAAAAAGGTTGGTGATAGGACCCCAAATCTTAGTGTTAGTGGTTGGTGAGGAGTTGGAGGTCTACATCTCTGATTTGGGGGATAAGATGGGGCAAAGGGTAGCATAAAGCCTAAAGAGGACTCTGTAGTAGCCTAAGGTCACCACATTCTCCAGAAGAAAGCTGGTGTCGAACGATTGCTATTGGAAGGAAATCACCTCGAATAGAGGTTGTTAGGGGGAGCCTTAAGCGCAGTGCGCGTGCAGTGCAACTATTTGGGTGTCTGGCCGTACTAGAGACCCATACTTTGAGATACTAGGGGCCCCTAGGGGCATCATGGTGACCCCTAGCGGAGGTTTTGCAAGGTGTAGCACGTTTGGGTCAAGGCATGGCAAGGCGTAGCATGGTTGTGTCAAGGCATGGCAAGGCGCAATGCTCGTGTGCACACATTGATCTATCGTGCTTGCACATGTGCTACAGGACTTCATACCCCCCTCCTCCTTTCTTAGAAACACTTTCTTCATGGATTTGAGTCTTGGCGATCGGGTGTTCTACACCCGCTCCAACAGCGTGCGAGTTCCTGCCACGGTGGTTGGGATGGCGGAAGATGGGCTCATCCACTTGGAGTACTACCAAGATGCACTACGGGTGGTAAATTGCCAATGCAAGATGGAGTCCATGTGTACCGTCCAAACTTCAAGAAAGCTAAACCTAATTAATTCTGAGTAGGTCGTGCATATAAAGTTAGTCCCACGCAATCTAGAATTAATTGCAAAAAAAATTAATTGTAGCTGTACAATCGAAAAATACAACGCAAAATTCGAAATAATCGCAAAAATTAAATTAATTCCACACATCACGTCAGAGGAATTTCGTGTTGTACCGGGCCTACAGTGTGTCATTTGTATGCATGGAAATTTGCATTGGGTGCATTGGTTTTGTTTGTGAACGCAAATGGAAAAATAATCGCAAAAAAAATAATTTCTCGCCCACCATTGAAATTTTTGGTCGCAAAACCAAAAAAAATCGCAAAAAAAATAATAATTCTGGGGGGGGGGGTGTCCTTTGCAAAAATGCTGGTCTCGCAAATTTTAAAAGTTTGGACGGTACTTAGTAGACAATGGAACAGAAAGACAGTTCTGTGTTCTTGAGGGTGGCGACCAATGCGCTGTTCATGGCTTTTCCAGTTGTGCATGATGTGTGTTATGTGAAGGGAAGGTAGTTTGCAACTTTCTTGAGCTGAGGCAGTTTGGGTCACCTAATTCTAAGGGCGTTTCCAAGGGGTTTGCTTGGGGGCTCTTTGGGGGGAACATAGTCTAAAAGTAGCGCGCAGTGCGCGTGCAGTGCAAAGATTCCCCCTTAGATCAAGTACAGGCGCGGGCATCGTATACCTCCCTTTTTGGGGGTCATTCGCGTAGCATACCCCAAGATATTTGATGCCCAACCCCTGGTAAAATCATTATTTTGCCCAACAAGACAATAGAGATAAGATACTTAATACAATGGTAGCGCGCTGGGCGCGTGCGGGGCAAACATTCCCCCACTGAGGTACGAGATTGTGTGAAATTCTAAAAGCAGAGACAACTGGAATTGGGGGGGGTGCTGGGGTGGTGTAGCAAGCAGGATTGCTGTTTCAAGGGGAGAAAAGGTACAAACAGTACAACCGGCTGTGGTGTGGCGTTGGAGGCCGAGGCATATCCCCCCCCTGGCGCGACTGCTGTGTGGGTCGGTCCAACACCCGAGCACCCTCTGCGCCTGAACACAAATGCCTCCCTGTCTCCCGCAGTGTTGCCGCGATGCACTGGTCCAGTCCCGGGGCATGGCTGCAGAGCTGGGCCGGTCAGTCTCGAGGCTTCGGCAGCACCCCCCTGTGGCATTCGGACCGGCTGCCTGCCGTGCTGTGGAAGCCGGAGGAGGAGTTCAAGATCCAGCGGCTGCCGTTCTTGCGGAAGCCCGGCCGCCGCTCGCCCGGGATCGGGAGCTTCGCCAGCTACTGGTCGGCGTACCAGGTGCCGCTGCGGCTGGCCCGCATTGCGCGGGAGCAGATCCTGGAGCGCGGGGCCATGGGCGTGCTGGTGGTCTCAGTGGGTCTGGTCTTCGGGCTGGGGCTGTACGAGGCCTCGGAGCTGTGCACCCGGAGCGTGTGCACGGCGGAAGGGGTGAAGTTCCGGCTCCTGTACGCTGCACACAACATGCTGCCCAGGTGAGCTGCCTGGTGGTGCAAGGGCGCCCGGTAGGGATGCATTAGAAGGGAAGGGACCTCGGAGGCGGCCCCGGAAGCGGTTAGGCAGGCGGTTGGAGGAGGTTGCCAAAGCGGTTGGGGGTGGTTACTGTCGGTTACAAATGCCATTGAAGCTGGCACTTGCCGTCAAAAGAGACAGTGCCTGGGCATAGGCAGGGCGCCCTGGAGAAGGGGGGGGGTACTCCCCCCCCCCCTTTCCAATTCATCCCTGGCGCTCGGGCTCTCCTCCAGAGGGGGGGGAGGTGAAGTGCATGGCCCGCGCCTGGAGCTTCACAATCCCCGATTTCCGTATGGCGTCAATTGCCTCTACAACCGCCATAAAATGCCCCGAGTTCCCAAGTTGCTCGGAAATCACCTCGAACAGAGGCTGTCAGATCAAGCGCAGGCGCGAGCGTCGTATACCCCCCTTTTTTGGGGTTGTTCGCGCAGCATACCCCAATGTATGGTTTCTGACGTCTAACCCCTTGTAAAATCATCATTGTAGGACCAAGAATGATCCCCCAATGATGTTTTGGATTTTGACCCCCGTACCCCCCCACACCTGGGTACCCCTTTGGGGGGTGGGGGTCAAAACTTCTTTGCGTATTGTGGCCGCTGTGTGTGTATTTGGACCTTGGTCCTGAAGAACTTTTTTCTTGTATATGGACCCCCTAACCCATGGCGGGGGTCCTGGGTCCCAACCCCCCCCCCCCCCATATGGCCCCTTGGTAGTGAGGACTTATCCGTTTTCACACTGGCGGGGCTGTGTATGGGTCTCAATCAGCGGACGGCCTAGGGAGACTGGAGTCGCGCATCCGCCAACCAAGGTACTAATGTCTCCCGCGCCCTTGGGACATCCCGGACGGAGTTGTGCTGGTGGTGGTGCCCAATCTCCCGGGAAGCCGCACGTGCCTGGGGGAGCAGGGAAACGGTACCCATGATTGGGCGGTAGTTCCCTAGGGACAGTATGTGGCGCCGTCGATAGTGGCAATATTGGAGTTCCAACGCTGGCGCAGGTGGTGCGCCACTTGTTAGAAAACTTGTGACCGTGCGGAATTGCGGAGGTGAAGGCCGCAGCCCGCTATGACAGACATGTGACTCTCCCACCATTAGGGCGGTGCAGGAAGCATCGAGGGGCACAGGCAGGCGGACAAGCATGGGACAGAAAGAGACAAGTCGCATAGGGCCCACGAGGTACGCCACCCCTGCGATGCTCTGGGAGGGCGGTCCCTGGGCAAGAGAGGCGCGCACACCCCAATCCGAGGATGCGGCATAGGTCCGCTCGGCGAGGTCCCTGTGGGGGGGGGGCGCACGGCCGCCATGGCCATGTTTTGCAACCAATCAACCAACCAACCAACCTACCTAACCCCCCGATAGGCTTGGATAGGCTGTTTAGTGGCACGTGAAAGTTTTTGCAATTCGATTTTTCATGAAACCCTTCCGTTGCCCCTAGGGTGGGTTTGGGTGATCATTTGGTGACAATACGGGTATTTGAGCACCCATGGGGACCCACATAGTGGCCGCTAGGCCTATGTAGCCCGTGCCATGGGCCCTCCGAAGGCCCCAAAATTGCTGTTGTGTAGGCTGTTTAGTGACACTTGAAAGTTTTTCACATTTCCACTTTTTCCGGAACCCTTCTGTTGCCGCTAGGATGGGTTTGGGTGATCATTTGGTGACAATATGGGTACTTGAGCACCCATGGGGACCCACATAGTGGCCACTGGGTCCATCTAGCCTGAGCCATGGGCCCCACATAGCTTCAAATTGCTGTTTGTAGGTGGTTCAATGGCATTAGGTGTGTGCACGAACTGCTTCAGCAGTTTTCCACCCTCTGCAGGTCAAAAATGGAAATTTTTTGCAAAACATTGTGGCCACTTACAACGAGTAAATATGCTATGTAAAGCATGTTTTAGCCCCTCTTTGTGTATTTTTCACCCTATTTGGGTGTGGGGGGGGGGGGGGGGGCTCGCAAGGGGTCTAGAGCATAACCTACTTATGCGGTTTTCCAGCCTTGGCAGCTCAAAAATGGAAATCACCTCGCAGAGGTTGTTGGATCAAAGCCAGGCAGGTGTATATAGGGGAAAACGCCACATCCCCCCCCCCCCCATTTTGGGCCTTTTTGGGCCTATTCGCGTATCCTACCCCAGGGGGTTGAATTGTTAGTTTAACCCCTTGTAAAATCATTATTTTGTCCAATAAATGCATCCCCCAATGAGTTTTTGGTCCGGACCCCCCCCCCCCCCCCGACCCCCCCCACTTGAAACCCACTTTTTTGAGGTTTTCAGGGAGGTGGGGGGGGTCAAAAAACGACCCCCTTTTTTTTGGGTTGAAAATCATGAATCTTTTGGTTTTTTTCGATTTTGAGCCGAAAAAGTGTTTCCGGGTCCCGACTCCATGGGGTTTGTATGGGGCGGAGTGGGACGAACACTGATGCAGTTAATGCACTTTTCAGCCTTTTCAGCCATTTTTTGTACCGTGCTACCCACTCTGAGGGGTGTGAGTGGGGATGTTGTGACAGTATATGCCTACTAGGATATGAAAGGACATTTTTTGCAGTCTGTAGCCTTGCCTAGGGCTGGTCAAAACCCGTGCCAAAAATGCGAAATGACTGTTTCCACCAATAATGGCTCACATCAGTCAATGGGCCCGTGCACACACAACCTTTTCACCCTGTACAGCTCAAAAAATCGAAGTATTCGAAACTTATTTTTTTTTTGATATTGTGATCACCTAAAATGACCATCCAAGCTATGTAAAGCAAGTATATCTGTGGTTTTCACCCTATTTGGGTATTGGGCGCGCGGGGGGGGCGTCTCCCAAGGGGTTGGTACACAACCGGCTTATGCAGTTTTTCACCTTGGGCAGCTCAAAAATCGAAGTTTTCGAAACTCATTTTTTTTATACCGTGATTGCCTAAAATGACCATCCAAGCCATGTAGATCCCCGCCCCCATCTCACCCCCCCCATTCGCATCACTAACCGAGGTAGTGACTATGATCTCCATGTGCACCCCGAACGCTCTTCATGTGTGATGAAGGGGGGGAGAGGGACAAGTTGTTGTTTGCGCGGGCGGGGGGGGGAGGGGCTCATACATCCCTATGGCGAGAACCCCCCCCCCCCCCAAAGAGGCTCCCAGACACCCAGACAGCCAAAGAACATTCAAAAGCCACCTGGAGTGGCACATGCGAATCAACAATTGGCACTGAACTGGTCTGCGCTGCAGTGCAGCAAGGCAAAACATTGAACTGAGGGTGGTTATGACCATGCGCTTGTGACACGGGGGCGTATGCGAGCCCAGTATCCGTTGCCTCATGGCCCCAAAGAGGCTCAATTGACGCCCCCACCACCAAAAAATCCTACCGAGACCCACCCCTTAGCTAGCAGGTGACCCGCACCTCGAATTCGGCAAGAAACCAAATTGGGATTTTTGGAGCTAAGCATGCTTTAGGCCGTATTTACGTGTTTTTCACCTTGTTTGGGTATTGGGTGCGCGGGGGGGGGGGTGTCCCAAGGGATCGGTACACAACTTGCTCATGCAGTTTTTCACCCTGGGCAGCTCAAAATTGAAGTTTTCGAAACTTATTTTTTTGATGTTGTGACCACACAATATGACCATCCAAGGTATGTAAAGCATGTTTTAGGCCGTATTTATGTGTTTTGCATCTTATTTGCGTATTGCATGCGGGCGGGGGGGGGGGGGGCTCCCAAGGGATTGGTACACAACCTGCTCATGCGGTTTTTCTCCCGAAAAAGCTCAAAAATCGAAGTTTCCGAACCTTCTTTTTTTGATATTGTGATCACCTAGAATGACCATCCAAGCTATGTAAAGCGTGGTTTAGCCCGTATTTATGTAGTTTTTACCCTATTTTGGGTCTGTGTTGCTTGGGGTAGATTCTCTGCAAGGTGGACTTGCTGAAGGCAATAGAATATCCTATGCAAAGCATGTTTTAGCCCCTCTTTATGTGTTTTTCACCCTATTTGGGGGTGGGGGTGGGGGGGGCTCCCAAGGGGTTTAGGGCACAACCTGCTTATGCAGTTTTCCAGCCTCGGCGGCTCAAAAATAGAAATTTCCGAAACTGATTTTTTTTTGATATTCTCACCATCCAAAATGATCAAATATCCTATGTCAAGCGTGTTTTAGCCCCTCTTTATGTGTTTTTCACCCTATTTGGGTGTGTGTGTGGGGGGGGGGGGGTCCCAAGGGGGCCGGGGCACGACCTGCTTATGCAGTTTTCCAGCCTCGGTAGCTCAAGAATGGTCGTCCCTCTCCCCTCTTCGAGGTGCCTTGCCGAAGGCAGTAGAATCACCTCGCAGAGGTTGTTGGATCAAAGCCAGGCAGGCGTATATAGGGGAAAACACCACATCCCCCCCCCCCCCCCCATTTGGGGCCTTTTTGGGCCTATTCGCGTACCCTACCCCAAGGGGTTGAATTGTTAGTTTAACCCCTTGTAAAATCATTATTTTGTCCAATAAATGCATCCCCCAATGAGTTTTTGGTCCGGATCCCCCCCCCCCCCAACCCCCCCACTTGAAACCCACTTTTTTGAGGTTTTCAGGGAGGTGGGGGGGGGTGGGGGGGGGTCAAAAAATGACCCCCTTTTTTTTGGGTTGAAAATCATGAATCTTTTGGTTTTTTTCGATTTTGAGCCGAAAAAGTGTTTCCGGGTCCCGACTCCATGGGGTTTGTATGGGGCGGAGTGGGACGAGCACTTATGTAGTTAATGCAATTTTCAGCCTTTTCAGCCATTTTTGGTATGTTGGCAGTTTTGGCGACCTCGGTGACCCCGTGCTACCCACTCTGAGGGGTGTGAGTGGGGATGTTGTGACAGTATATGCCTACTAGGATATGAAAGGACATTTTTTGCAGTCTGTAGCCTTGCCTAGGGCTGGTCAAAACCCGTGCCAAAGACGCGAAATGACTGTTTCCACCAATAATGGCTCACATCAGTGAATGGGCCGGTGCACAACCTGCTTATGCAGTTCTTCACCTTGGACAGCTCAAAAAATCGAAGTATTCGAAAATTATTTTTTTTTTTGATATTGTGATCACCTAAAATGACCATCCAAGCTATGTAAAGCATGTTTTAGGCTGTATTTACGTGCCTTTCACCTTATTTGGGTATTGGGTGCACGGGGGGGGGGGGCTCACAATCTGCTGATGTAGGTTTTCACCCCATACAGCTCAAAATCGAAGTTTGCGGAAATTATTTTTATGATATTGTGACCACAAAATGACCATCTAAGCCATGTAAAGCTTGTTTTATGCAATGTTTATCTGTTTATCACCCCATTTGGGCATTGGGTCGGGGGTGTGGGGGGTCTCCCAAGGGATTGGTACACAACCTGCTCATGCAATTTTTCTCCCGAAAAAGCTCAAAAATCGAAGTTTTCGAAACTTATGTTTTTGATATCGTGATCATCTAAAATGAACATCCAAGACATGTAAAGCATGTTTTAGCCCGTATTTATGTGGTTTTTACCCTATTTTGGGTGTGTGTTGCTTGGGGTAGATTCTTTGCAAGGTGGACTTGCCGAAGGCAATAGAATTTTGCATGTTTTATGTTGGAGCAGGACCCATGGGGCCCACCGGCGAGGTCTTCGTTGTTGGGGTGGCAAGGGTTGGGGGAAAACAGACTTTTTCCTGCGACCCCTGGGGACCCTTGGGCCAGAGTTGGGTGATCATTTAGTGGCAATCTGAGAATATGTAGACCCATGGGGAGCCATGCACCGGGTAGGCCCGCCTGGTGGTGCCCATTGGCTCTTAACAAAGCCTTTCTGGCCGGGGTTTGCCCCCAAGGGACTGGCACGTCACCTGCTGATGCTGTTGTTCACCCCGCACCCATTCAAAAATGAAACATTCTCAAGACGCTCTGTTTAATGTTGTCACCACCCATAATGATCAGACATCACATGGTTTAGTCCTTCCGTATCTTACCAATGTACAGTTTGGGCAAAAATTGTGATTTTGATTTTGGTAAAAAAAAGTGAGGCATATATCTGAGCACCCGCAATGTTCCGTGTCCTGAAGTGCTCCCCACTGCTCTTCGAGGTGCCTTGCTGAAGGCAAGCGTGCTTCGCGCTGGACCGGGATCGTGGTCATGTCGCATGTGCGGTGTTCTGGGCTCCCGGGGACTCCTTTGCCTCGCCGACCCACCCTCCTGCCCCTCACACCCGCCCCAGGCCGTCCTCTTCACTGAGGGAAGGGGCCCGGGGTAGTCTCCGGTATGATCAGCCCCGTGGCATTCCGTTGCCTCTGGGGTGTAGGGGCCCAAGGAGGGCCAGTGAGGGAGGTCGTTTGAGTGTTGGGCGGGCACACGCTGCTGCGTGACGGCGGCAGCGAACGGCGCATTCGGGTCGCGAAGTGAACGCCGCACACCGTTTTGCTCTGCTGCAGCTGCACTTGTGTGTGTGTGTGTGTGTGTGTTTCTGAGTGTCTATTTTTTTTTCCGAAAGGCGCCTATTGGTGTCGGACATGCTCTGTTTGTCTTGTCTGATGACCAACTGACGAGGATTTTCACTCAGCCAACAACCCTTTGTGCTGTGCTTTCGCAAATTGTGTGTGTGTTTCGAGGCTTCGAGCCTTTCTGTTTGCAGCGCTGAACTTTATACATGCAACCAGAGTGCTGGTGAGCAGACACCGATAGTGATAGTACCTGGTGGGCTGGGTGATGAATTATGGTGCTGGCAACTAACCAGAAGCGTGACGCTGTTGGTCTATCGTCCGGGTTCCTGGTGAGGGGTAGCAGAGGGCAGGGACGGGGCTGAACCCACCCGGAGGTAATTTTGCAGAGCCTTACGCTCTGTTTGCTGTGCAGGCATGACCATGGGCTTGCCCAAGGACTGCATGCGAGCTGCTGGCCCTGCCTCTCCTCACACAGAAAGGCGCCTAGTGCAGGCGGGACATGCCACTGTTTTTGTTCTGCTTTGCACCTGACGAGATCTAGTACATCCAGGCCGCCTTTCTCTGTGCCCTGTTTGTCACGTCCATCGTGTGTGTGTGTGTGTGTGTGTGTGTGTGTCTCGGTGACCAGTGCTCTGCCTTCGCCTGCTTTCGTCTTCACTGACGTTGTGCCCCGCGTTTGGTCCCCACTGGTTTTCCCGCACGAAGTGTGTGTGTGTGTGTGTGTGTGATGAGTTTTCAGGTGCTGAGGGTCACAGACGTAGCACAATGGTACAGATGGATAGACTCAATGGGCTTTACCACACTGGTGGAGTTGGACTGCAAGGAACAGTTTAATCGTGTGCGCCCTGAGTGGGTAGTGCAACATATGCGGACTGCATCTGCGTGGCTGTACAACAGGAAAAGGTGGCGCAGTTCTGAGTTAACGTGGAGCATTCATAAAGACCACAGGAGGTTAGATAGGGCGGGCAAGGCATGTGCACAGGGGTTCAGGTACGTCACTCATGACGATTTGATCCGGCTGGTTGAATTTGACCTCACCTCTAACAACCGGTGCACTGCAGCTGGGCAGGTGTGGGAACGCGATGGCTGCATCCCAATGGGAGGGCCCTTCAGTGCACAGGCTGCGGACTTGCACTGCGTGTGGTCAGCATACCAAAAGAGGGGCCTGTTCAGGAGGTTGGGTGATCTGCATATTTCTGATTCTGGTTTCGTGCACTGGGTGGGTGCCCACACCACTGCCATGTGCCAGTTTAGGGATAACATCTTAGTTGCGACCGATGCGCCCCGGGAGGCGTGGCCTGGTGTTGTGGAGGAAATCAGGTATGTACTACAGACTGCACAGGGAGTGCCGGTAGTGTGTGAGTGCATCAGTGATGAGCAGCAGTGTTGCACAGGCCGCTGCTGTGGACCCATATGCAAGGCCATGGGCATGGTGCTGGTGAGGGGTCCAACGGGATCGGGGATGGCGTTTGCAGAACCGGCTGCACTGTCCGTCTCGTGGGAGCTGAAGTTAGGTCCCCCCCTCTTGAGCCCGGGGAGAGCGTACCGAGGGTACCTGGGGTCCATTTTTACAGGAGTGCTTAAAAATGCGTTGCCATTCACAGACTCCTAGGCTGCACAGATTTTCAGTGCTACAGCATGGTTGCAGGTGGCCATGCTTTCGGGCTACGGCAGGGGGGAGGCAATGAGAGCGATGCATAAGGGCGTGTACAGGGCGTATGCCACTGCTCCGCATGATGTTCAGGCTACAGTAAAGGCCGTATACTCCATTTCATATATCTTGCCTGCGGGACGGCACACAGTTGCACTGCACATCAGCCAATGGCTTCGGGAACACGCATACTGGGAGGGGGGGCAGTACAGCAGCTGGTATGCACCAGGTCAGCTGGGACTGCACGGGGTAACGGGGTGCTGGTGCTCCGATTTCCCTTGCCTGAATCTCCTGACTGAGGAGTCTTGATAGGTCGATAGGCGTCAGTGCATGTGCATGTTTGTGCTGCAGACACGCAGTGTAGGGTAAGAGGCCTGGACTGGTCCAGAGGTCAGACACATAGACTCGTGACACCATAGCGGAGGTTCGAGCCCTCCTGTCGTCATAAACACACCACCGCCCCCTACAGCAGCACGCGCGGCACCGGCTCTGCCGGCAGCGGTAGGTGCGCCTCGCTACTTCTTCTACTTTTTCGAGCAACCCCCGGCCCCCCAACACAGACCAAAAAAAAAAAACACACCACCACCCCCTCCGGCAGCGCGCGCGGCTTGCGGGTCTTGAAGCCCGGCAGCGGGGGGGGCGCATTCACTGCAGCCGGGCGCCTGCAGTCTTCTCTTCGGTAGTGGGGCCACGCGCGCAGCGGGAATCGAACCAGCGCCTTCACGGCACGAGCCCGGTGATTCAACCGCTAGGGTAGCACCCACCACAGCCACATGTAGGAGCACGCACGCATACCAACACAGCACAAGAGACCGGACACCTCAGGAACGGTTACCAGCGACCACCCTGTATGCGTGTGTGTGTGGAGCCCCGGTTACGGGACTCTCTGTTTTTCCTGCTTTGCCCTCCAATCCTCCTGCTCTGTTTCAAGGCTACAAATGGTGAAGAGGAGTGCGGACACCTGGTGGTATTGCAACGGGGTAGCTAACCAGAAGCAAACGCTGTTGGTCTATCGTCCGGGTTCCTGGTGAGGAGGGGCAGTGGGCAGGGACAGGGGTGAACCCACCCTGAGGTAATTTTGCAGAGCCTTACGCTCGGCTTGCTGTGCAGGTGTGACCGCGGGCTTGCCCAAGGCTGCCGTTGAGCTGCTGGCCCTGTTTCTCCTCACACAGAAAGGCGCCTAGTGCAGGCGGGACATGCTACTGTTTTTGTTCTGCTTTGCACCTGACGAGATCTAGTACATCCAGACCAGTCTTTTCTGTGCTCTGTTTGTCGCCGAAGTGTGTGTGTGTGTGTGTGTGTGTGTGTGTGTGTGTGCGTGCGTGCGGGGGGGGGGGGGGGGTCACAGCCGATGCGCGACTCACAGCCGATGCGCGACGTGAGGGGGTCGCGCCGTGTGATCCGCTGAAGGCCGTTTGCGTGCCCCCACACCGGCCGTCTCTACTTCAAAGGTTGGCAGTTGGCGGTTGATGGCGGTTGGCGGCGGTAGGTGGTTGGCGGTCGGTGGTGGTTGGTGGCGATTGGTGGGCGGTTGGCAGCGGTTGGTGGTTGGTGGCAGTTGGCGGTTGGAGGCGGTTGGCGGTTGGCGGCCCCGCAACGGAAAAGGCCCAAGAGCCGCTCGTGGGCATCTTGTGTCACGACGCCAGAGGGTTGTGCGGGCCTTTGTGCCAACGGCGTTGCGTCACTCTGCCTCCGTGTCTTGCCCCCCCGTTTTCCCCATCCGAGGCCCCGTCTTGACCCAGACCTCCGACTCCGTCGCTCTGCAGTTGTGTTTGGGCCTCGCAGAACCCGCGGCTGATCGCTCTTGCCCATGGCATTGACCCGGACGTCATCCGAAAGTTTGAGGAGACCCCTGCCGATGCCCGGGCACAGCTCCGCATCCAAAACGCTCAGGTGCGCTCTGCCAGGGGCTGGGGACTGGTGGGCCAGGCATTGTATTTGACCGGGGCTGCCCCCCCCCCCCCCCCCCCAGTGACCGCACGCACAAGGGCGGCTGGCCCGCTCGCTTGGCGTGATACGGCCGGATCTGTGCGCGGCGTTGCGCTGCTCCGTTGCAAAGTGGTGATCACTGGACGAGTGGGCGGGCGTGGGACACCCGTTGTTCTGAGAGGACGGGGGGTTGGATGGGAAGGGGGGGGAGGGTCAGAGTTTTGCTCAACAACTCAGCGTCTCCTGGGGTGGGGGGGATCTAACACCCCCCCCCCCCCGGACCCGGATTTCATTGTGGGAAAACATGAAATTTCACAAAAGGAAACATTGATTTGGGCTGTTTTTGGTGCACAACCTTTTGGACTTTTGGGTTCCAGGACCCCCCCCCCCCTTCAGGAGAACTCTGGGGGAGGTTGGCTGCCGAGGCGCCGGGCATTTTTTTGTTTTTGCAGCCGCACGCACCGCCGGGGTCTTCTGTCAAGGGCCTGCGTACGGTCTGCCTCGCAATCACTTCCCAAATGTGTTGTGTTACCGGACGGGGTCGTGCGGGGCCTTTCGTGGTTTGGGCGTTTCGGGTTCACTTTGGGCGTGTTGCGTCGGCGCCGGGACCCGGCATTCGGCTTGCCACCAGCCCCACGAACCTACCCCGCTACAGCCCGGTACAGGTACACGGGACCCCCAGGGACGCATTAGAAGGGAAGGCGCCTCAGAGGCGGCCCCAGCAGCGGTTAGGCAGGCGGTTGGAGGAGATTGCCAAAGCGGTTGGGGGACGGTTACTGTCGGTTACGAATGCCATTGAAGCTTCCGCTTGGCGTCAGTGGCTGGGCATAGGCAGGGCGCCCTGGAGGAGGGGGGGGGGTCCCCCCCCTCCCTTCTAATGCATCCCTGGGTATCCCCCGCCGAGAGATCCCCAGCGAAGACAGAGATGGGGATCGTGGAGGTGATCTGGGGGTAGTGGAAGGTGAGCGAAGCTGTTGTGTCCGAGCAGCCCCCACACCCCTCGGCACCAAAGTTCAAGAGGCCCAAGGGTTCGGGTCGAGGCTGGCGTCCGTTGGACTTCTGCCGGGCGCACTTGGCTCGCAATCCCCACCGCTGCACAGCCACCTCCTGAGATGTGTGGACTAAGGCCCCACGAAAGCGGCTTCGCGTCGTTGCCCTCGGGGCGTTGCACGCGCGGCTGTGCACGAGAGCACAGGGCGTTGACACAGGGCCCCTGTTAACAACTGGGCACCCCTGGGGGGGGGGGAGTGGGGGGAGGGTCCCCCCCACCCCACCCCCACTTTTTAAAATATTGGGCCAAATTTTCCTCCGGGCCTTCGGCCCATCAAAATTTTTTTCTTGTGCATTGGGCGCCTCTAAAAACTCAGCACCACCGGAGGGGGGGGGAGGGGTTCAACAACCAGCACAACCCCCAATACACCAACCACTGGGCGCCGCTGACGCGCAAACGGCACATCCCGCCACATCCAGCACAGCCCCAACACACCAACTACTGGGCTCCGCGAACGCGGAAACGACACCGGCAGGAGCACCGGCCGCAGCGGCCGACAGAACGCAGTGACCCGACGCAACATGCGAAGGGACGAACGGGTGACTGTCCAGGGCCCCGTAAAGAAAGAGCGCCGCGATGGACTGTCACACGGGGGCCACCCCCCCCCCCCCCCACCTCCTCAACAAAAAAGCCCCGCGTTGCCATGCGGAGGAGCACCTTTCTGCCGCCACATCACGTCCGCAACACGTGGACTGGCCCATGCGATGCCGCGCGAAGGGGGCAGCCCAAAGGGACCGGGTTGTCCCGGGCCATGCGTTGCGGCGGCCCTGGCCCCCCCGCGTGCCCCTGCGCAGATGCTGCGGTTCATTCTCGCGAGTTTCATGGCCGTGGCCCAGGCCCTGCGCATCGTGAGCATCGCGCTGAAGGTCGGGCAGACGTACGAGAGTCGCGTGTTCAGCGGCCAAGAGCCGCCGCTGCGGAGCTCCAGCGAACGGATCATTCGGTTGTGCGGGAGGCGCAGTGACACGACGCTGTTGGCCCTGAGCAGGTCCGTGTGCGCCGGGGCCCCTCCGTCCGGAGGATTTGGGGGCGGGGGGGGGGAGCGCGTGGACCAGTGGACCAGCGGGACGGCGCCGCGGAGGGTCCGATCGTCTGGGGCGGTACCGCGATGACGTCATCGCGCGATGCGAAAAGCGAGTGTGGCGCACGATCTCCCCCAGTGACCCCCCGACACCCCCCCCCCCCCTCCCTGCCGCTGGTTGGGGGGGGGGGGTGATGCATCAGAAGGGAAGGGACCGCAGAGGCGGCCCCAGAAGCGGATAGGCAGGCGGTTGGAGGAGGTTGCCAAAGCGGTTGGGGGCGGTTACTGTCGGTTACAAATGCCATTGAAGCGGGCGCTTGCCGTTGGGGAGACAGTGGCTGGGCATAGGCTGGGGGCCCTGTAGCCCCCCCCCCCCCCCCTCTTCCAATGCATCCCGAGGGGAGGGGCGTGCGGAGTGATCTGCGGGGCCGCAAGGGACAGATCCAGTGTGGTACCGCTGAAGAGCTGCGGACTGATAACCCTCAGCTCCAAGCGGCGTCGCGGGCCGTGAGGTCCCCCCCGGAGGGGGGCTGTCTCGCCATTCCGCCCGCAATGCCGCGGAGGTCTTCCATTCAGTCGTGGTACGGGCCCGACGGTGTGGCCAGGGATGTATTAGAACGGCCGTACGCCGCAGGAGGAGGGGTACGCCCCCCTGGACCCCCCCCTCCCCTTCCAATGTTTGAGGCTGACAGCCAAAATTTTGCTTCGGTGCCTTCGGTGCCAAGAGGGTTTACGCTTCAAATCCTTCGGCGCGCCTTTGGCGGGGACCACAGGGGGACCCTGGGAGGAGGGGGGGTCCCAGCCAACCCCCCCCCCCCCCAACCCAACCCAATGCCCGTGACACGGGGGTATATGCGAGTTCTGTATCCATTGCTCTATCCCCCCCCCCCTCCCCCCCTTCTAACACATCCCTCCTCGTCTCGCCATTCCGCCCGCAATGCCACGGAGGCCCTCCATTGAGTCGTGGCGCGGGCCGTGGCCTCGTCAGGGCTGATGGGCAAAGCGCAGCGGGTGGACCGCCGGCCCCGGAGTGGGGGGGCTGTTGGGCGCGGTGTGTGGGGAGGTGCTGTGGAGGCGCAGTCCCGGGCAGACTGCCTGTGGCGGATGCAGGCAGAGGGGCAAGCCCCCCCCCTCCCTCCCTCCCCACGACCACAGCCCCGCACATGAACCCACGGTGAAGGTCCACATTCAGGGACACCTCCAGACCCCCTCATGGGGGGGGGGGGGTGCACTGTGCGTTGTGCGAAAAGTCGGCTGTTTTCCACCACCGGTAGAATTCTGCACCCCACAGCCCCTGCTGGTGCACCAGGGATTTTTTTTTTCCATCTGATGCTTGCCACGGGTCCCAGGGCCCTGGATTCTGCACCCCCGATGCGGTTTGGAATGGATCATGCATGCTGCTGTAGGGGGGTGGCTTGCAGGGGTGTTCCCGGGATGAACATCGTAATAATTGGCGCTGTGCGAAAACGCCCCCAGGGCAGCACCCACACCCACACCACATCCTCCGGTGCGCACTGGACAACCCGGGCCAACCCCCCCCCCCCCCCTGCTGCATCATGCCACACGGTGACAGGCACACCGGTGAGCCCCCCGCCAACAGCAACAGCCGTCCCCTCCACACACCAGCATGTACCCCCACCCCCCCATACCCAACGTTTTTCCGCCAGAGGGGGACGCCCAGGACCGTGGGGGCCGCCAGAACGACCTTCTGTTCTCTTGGTGTGACCTCTCCACGCTCCTCTCCCCCTTGAGCCAGAAGCCATGTCCCCGCCGGCCCTAGACCTCATCTGTGGGAAATCAGACAGCCCGGCGTCAGACTCAGCCAATCCCCACCACGTGTCAGATCGCTACCACAGCCACTGTGGGATCATCGTAGCACTGGACGGCTCTGAACCTTGATCCCGAGGGGTTGTCTCGAGTACCGTACTGCGAGCAGGCTACGCCATCTCATCTTGGCCTGAGCCAAAAAAAAAATTAGCCAGCCCGGCGTCGACAGACACCAAGTTCACTCAATTCTGCAGCACAGTCAACTCAAGGTGCAG
The DNA here is from genome assembly GCA_964036045.1 of Eutreptiella sp. 'Long Island Sound 2002'. NCBI lineage: Eukaryota > Euglenozoa > Euglenophyceae > Eutreptiales > Eutreptiaceae > Eutreptiella > Eutreptiella sp. 'Long Island Sound 2002'. The sequence continues at coordinate 32,908,175 of OZ038382.1, forward strand.
TGGGCACAGTGAGAAACCATCCAGGGACCCCAATGCAACATGGGAGGGGGGCCCGGGGATCCAACAGGAAAATGGTGTACATGCACAGCGCATGCGGGTGCGACTGCGTTTGAGAAGGGTTGGGTCGTTGACATGCAATTGCACTGCAAACAGCCGCCGGAAATCCCAGTCCACTGGAGGAGCGGCAAAGGGTGCCTTTGGTAAGGTACAAAGTCCAAACACCAGCCACACAAATGGTCCCTGGACGGGCGGTTTGCGCACCGTGTGCCGCGCTTGCTCCAACTCCAACTCTGATCTCCCTCCCTCCCTCCCTCCCTCCCTCCCTCCCTCCCTCCCTCCCTCCCTCCCTCCCTCCCTCCCTCCCTCCCTCCCTCCCTCCCTCCCTCCCTCCCTCCCTCCCTCCCCCCCTCCCTCCCCCGCACACCCACCCACCCACCCTCCCTCCCTCCCTCCCGCTCTCCTCCGCAGGTATGGCGACCACATCCTGCCAATCTTCGAGAAAACCGAAGGCATCGAGAGGTTCTGGAAGTGGCAGATTCGGAACCACGCGAATTCCTATCCCTTGGAGCCCATCTACTGGGCCGTTCATGAGGACGCGTACGGGGCTTGGGAGGCCTGGGAACCACTTTCGCAGGCGGTCGTGGACCCGTTCTTCATTCGCTCTACCACAAGTGTGCAGTGCGTTGCGGAGGCCGTGGAGGCAGGACTGACTGTCTGTGCTGTCCCACAATATCCCCCGCTGCCCCCCACTGTTCCATACCGTCCCCTGCTCGCCTGTGCCGTGTGGTAGCCCGGGGGCAGGGGCTTTGTCCTTGCTCCAGGCAGCATGAACTTTGTTGCTGAGTCAAGCGTCCGCCCCATTCGCAGTGGCGGGGAGTGTCGCTGAGTGGCAGAAATTCCCATTTTTCCGTCGGTGAGTGCGGTGGGCTGAGTTTTACAAAGGGGAACTGTGAGGGAGACCTTCGACCTGCGGAAAAATGGGACTGTGAAGAATGGGTATTTCGTCCCATTTCTCTCCCGTTTTTGTCCCATCTTTAACCACATCCTGCCACAACCCTCAACAACCCACATCATATGTGCTATGCCCCCTATTTCCCTCTTCCCCCCCTCCCCCCCAATCTCCCCCCATTCAGCCCCCATTTCCGGACATTTTCCCCCCTTCCCCCCATTTTTCCAGACTACCAAATCCCGTTTTGGAGAGTTGGTGAGCCCAGTGGCGGTGAGCGCGGACGCCTGCGGAGTCGTTGCACAGCGTTGCAGCTTTGCTTGTCTTGGCCCGCACTGTCCAACCCCCTACCCCCCCTGCTGCTGGAGTCCACAGCCCCTTTGCAGGAAGGATTTGTTACAGGGCAGAGGGCAGGGATGCATTGGAAGGGAAGGGGCATTCGCCTTTTCAAGTCCTGGACGCTAGTGCGATTGAGGGGATCAGGGGGTTAGCGGGTGAGAGCTCATCTATATACAGCTGTATACAGATATATAAGGCCCTTACCCCCCCCGCCCCCCCATTGGAAGGGAAGGGGCCCCGGAGGCGGCCCCAGAAGCGGTTAGGCAGCCGGTTGGAGGAGGTTGCCAAAGCGGTTGGGGGCGGTTACTGTCGGTTACGAATGCCATTGAGGCTGGCAGTTGGCGTCAGGGGGACAGTGGCAGGGCATAGGCTGGGGGCCCTGGAAGGGGGGGGGGGGGGTACCTCCCCCCCCCTTCCGATGCATCCCCGGGCGGGGGGGGGGGGGGGCTGATTGTCGTGTGGTCCGTGTGCCGTGCGGGAGGCAGCGGGCGGTTTTGGTGGGGCTGCCGCGCCATCGCGTCCGCACGCGTCTCCAAAGAGAAGGCCATCCTCTGCATCGAGGCCGACGCCACGAGTCCCGAGGAGTCCCTGTCCATCGGCAGCCGCGCCAGCGATTTGAACATGGACCACGCGTCGCAGGTGTGCGCCTGCCGGGGGGAGGGCACAGGGGAGGGCGATGGGCGTTGGACGCCAAAGGCCGGGCCCACGGCGCAGCCCCCGGGCCCACTACACCTCTTCGGCCTCCGGGCGGGGGGGGGGGGGGCATTGCACAGCAAAGGGGCCTGAAAGGCTGCAGCACCCCCCGACAGAGGCATGCCGTCCAGGGCACACAACCCCCTCCCCGGCCGTCCAAGTGTGGGTGTCCTCCTCGGGTGACTGCCTCTTCAGAGGGACAGGGGCACTAGGGCAAGAGGCAGCAGTAGGCACAGCAGGGACACTGCCCCCCCCCCCCCCCCAAGGGATGTATTAGAAGGGAGGGCACCTCCACCTCGGAGACGGCCCCAGCAGTGGTTAGGCAGGCGGTTGGAGGAGGTTGCCAAAGCGGTTGGGGGCGGTTACTGTCGGTTACGAATGCCATTGAAGCTGGCACTTGGCGTCAGCGGGACAGTGGCTGGGCATAGGCTGGGCGACCTGGAGGGGGGGGGGGGGGGGGGGCTCCCCCCCCCCATTCCAATGCATTCCTTCCCCCACCCCCCCCTACGCCCGAAAGAAACACCCGGCACACTCGCTCAGCCTTCGTATGGCAACCCAACCCACTTTTCTGGCGCCCTTGAGAAAGTGGTGCTAGACATATCGCCTACACACACATGCCGCTTGCCGTTTACAATCCCCACATCTCATGCAAGCCGTTGTGTACATGTGCACACCCTTCTTCCGCCCTCCAGAAAGTGGTGGTAGACATGAACGCTCCCGACACACGTAATCACGCACACGTCGTCTCCCACCCTCTGTTGAGGTCAACCCCCCGGACAAAAAAGTACGGGCAACGCGGCCCTGGCGCCCTGTGCAGCATGAAGTGCCACAGGAGCCGCCTCAGCGGGAGGTGTTTTGCCGGAAGCCGCACACAACCAAGAACCGGAGGGTAAACAGAGTACAGGCTATGCCTCCTCAGCCCCTCTGAGCAGCGCAAAGCACCGTGGGGGTGGCTTCACCTGTATGCCCCTGTGCTACGGGGGAGGGGAAACTTAGGAACAGGCAAAATGTGGAATGGCACAACTCGGCACAACAGAAGTGTGCCAAATTATGCCGTGGTATTTGAAGGTCCTAAGCCACTTTTGTAGGTGTCGCTTTTAGCGCTCTTGGCATGCACCCACAGCCTCTAGGGGGTAAGGGCCATCCAAGCAACCAGCCAGCAGCTGTAAGAAATAACAGCAACCCACCAAAGGCCCATAGGAAATAACCATTGCCATCGTTCTTGTGCCACAGGCTGGGAGTTTGTACCAAACTCTGCAGTGGCACTTCAGAATTGGTGCCAGATTTCTCTGCACCAAATTTCGCCATTCCAATTTCCACACGTTCCTAATTTTCGCCTCCCCGGTAGAGCTCCGCCCACGTCCCCCCACCCACGCACCCCCCGGCGCCACGTCTCCGCACAACACATACAAGTGCATGAAACTGAAAGTAAGTACCCACTGGCAGACCTGGTGTACCCCAGTCTCCCCAAGTACCACCGGGTACACTCAGAGAGACCTGTCCGCAGGGGGGGGGGGGGGCTGTCGCATGGTCGCTTGCCGAAAATGCGTTTCTACGTTCCCCCGCCGTCCCGCGTGGACAAACAATCAGGCAATTTCCTCTGAAGACGCGAACCAGTGCCAACACACACAGAAGTACCAACCGGCACGCCTGCATGAAGCTTTTTTGCCCCCCCCCCCCCCCCACTGCCCACCTTCAGTTTGGAAGCAGACCTCTACAAAACACAACCAAGTCCATGAGGCTGGATGCATCACCCGCAAACATTCTCCACCTTTATCATGCGACTTGGACTGGGCTGGACTGGGCTGGGGCACGCAGACTGGGGATTATGGGGGCGCACTGCGCGCTGTGCGAAAAGCCGGCTGTTTTTCACCACCGGTAGCCACGGGTCCCAGGGTCCTGAACTCTGCACCCTACAGCCCCTGCTGGTACACCAGGGATAGTCTGATGCTTGCCACGGGTCCCAGGGTCCTGAATTCTGCACCCCCGATGCTGTTTTGAATGGATCATGCACGCTTCTGTAGGGGGGTGGTTTGCAGGGGTGTTCCCGGGATGAACCATATATTAATTGGGACTGTGCGGGGGCTGTGCGAAAACGCCCCCCACGTCCCAATGGAGTCCTCCTCTGGGGCCGCTGTGTGGGGCCAGGGCGAGGGAGGGATGTCATGGCCATTGGAGTCCTCCTCGTTCTAGGGACTCGATGTGGCGGCATCCATCTGCTCTGGGGAGGCAGAGGTGGTGTAGCCGGTTGAGCCGTCCCTGCCTTTGGGACCCCCCAATGCGGCAGGGCGGTTGGCCATTGGATGATGAAATGCCCTGCCTTATCTCGAACCGAATGGGCCGACCCGACCCCCAAGGCTTTGGCTCAGTCAAGGCCTGTTCCCGGGGCATTCTTATGGGTGTGCAGTCAACGCTCCCCTTCTGCAACATGGCTCAGTGACGGCGTTGCAGACTCCCCCCCCCCCCCCGTTGTGCCCCATCAGGCCTTCCAGCAGATCAACGAGCTCTTTCACCGCCGAGGGTTCAGCAATTACCGGCTGCTGCGCGTCTTCTTGGGCGATTCACTTGAGAAACACAAAACTGCAGGTTGAGCCCTTTGAGCAACACCGTGTGTGGGTTTGTTTGGTGTATGCAGTCATTGAAATAGCCTGTGTTGGTGTTGGTGATGGTGATTGTGATGGTGATGGTGATGGTGAGGGTGAGGGTGAGGGTGATGGTGGTGGTGGTGGTGAGGGTGATGGTGGTGGTGGTGGTGGTGGTGGTGATGGTGATGGGGAGAAGGGATGGGAGTGATGGTGATCCTGTTGGTCGTCATGCTTACGGTCACGGGTCCCTGCTTGCCAAGGAGCCCTGCTTGGCAGTCCGTGCCGTGCCGGTCAGGGGGCAAGACGATCACGCTGCGGGAGCGGGCCAACCGACGGCGCGAAGTGGACGTGTTCGTGGACTCCCGCGCGCCGGTGCTGCTGGCGCTGCTGCGGTGGTGCAAGCGGATCACGGAGGGGGAGGAGCACAAGGAGATTGTGCTGGATACGGACCCCGAGTACTACGCCGTGCTGCAGCAGCTGCTGGGGGAGTACGGGTACACGGTCATCGACTCCAGCGCAGAGGCCACGGTCCAGCAGGAGTACCGCCGGTGTGGCACGGGCCGGGGCGGTGCAGCGCCGGGGCTTGGGGGTGAATCGTACGCCACAGCACCGCACATATCCGACCAGCAAGACATCCGCTGTCACCCATCGTGCGCACCAGTGGAGTCCTCCGGTTGTGTCACTGCCGCCTGTCGCAGCTTGTCCTGCCGGGGGGGGTGGGGGGCTCAGGAACAGGCAAAATGTGGAATGGCAAATTTTGGCACAACAAAAGTGTGCCAAATTCTGCCGCGGGATATCAATGGAACGTCCGAAGTCATTTTTCTCGGTGTCTCTTGGTGTGCAGGGTCCCACTGTGCCCGACAGCCTCCAGGAAATACCAGCAACCCACCAAAGGCCCGTAGGAAATCACAACCGCCATGCACAGTCTACGCTGGTTCTTGTGCCGCAATCTGGGGATTTGTACCAAAGTTTCGAAGTGATCCTTTCGGAGTGGGTGCCAAATTTTCTCCGCACCATTCGCCGTTCTAAATGTAGCACGTTCCTATTCTTCCCCCTCCCCAGTTCCAGTACCACTCAGAACACCAACATGCGCACAGGGACTCTTCGTGTGAGGAACATGTCACCAGATGTGAGCCCCTGCCTCATAGGGGCCCAACTTGATGGCTCAGAGCCCAAAGTGAATGGGGGGGTGGGGGGGGGCGCTGTCCATCCAGAACCGCAGCCAGAAGTAGCTCTCTGACATGCCGGCCCCATGGCCCACATGCAATCCCTCAGCAGCTCGAGGCTGGCGATGAGGGCGTAATGAGAGGGACGGCAACGGGGCAAGGGTGAGAGGTAGGCGTGACAGCAGGAGGGAAGGAACCAGGGAGAGGAAGCAGGGACCCACACGTAACCAGATAAGGTTGGGTGCTGCTGAGTCGGACGCCGGTTGCAGCTGGTTCCTACTGAGTTGCGGGCGCGACAGGAGCGGGCATCACTGAAAGGCACATGGGACGGGGCGGATTCCTACCGAAATTTGCTTCCGCGCTGCACATGGGTGGTGGCGCATCGGGTGGTGGTGTTCACTGTGAACGCGTCTGCAAATGTGAGATATTGTGAGTGAAGCGACGAATCTCTTGGTTTGGGGAGGAACACGTTTCCTGTGGGGCCTGTGTGGAAACAATGTTTATGGACTGGGGGGTCTGTGTTGATGGACAGGGGGCTGCAGCGCCCCGTGGGACGGAAGCCATGACGTGGCTGCTGCTCAAAGCGCAACAAAGCAGGGGAACGGGGAATTGAGGTCCGCAATTTTTCGCATTTTCCCGCAATTTCGCAATTTTTCGCAATTTCCCGCAATTTTCGGACTTGCCCATCTTACGTGCCTGTTGGTGTCCCTTGCTGGTGATTTGGAATGCTTTTTCTCACAGTGTGGGACAGTTTCGAAACGGCAGCACAAGTTGGATGACAACATCTGCCGCCTTTGGTTCATGCTTCAATGCCATGGCGATATTGAGGGGCGCCTCCTGTAATTGTGCCGCCATTGTGCCGGACCTTTTGAATGACCGAAAGAAAAAATCTGTTCCACCTGTCTAGAATTGTTGCACCTTGAGGGTGAAGGAGGGTTGCTTGTGGTATCGCAATTTTCCCGCAATTTCCCGCCATTTCCCGCAATTTTTTGGCAATTTTTCGCAATTGGATTTGACCCCCCCCCCCCCCCCGCGACCCCAATCCCCTGAACAAAGTCAACATCCAGCGCGTCTGGACTGGCACCACTGCATCTGGTGCCTTGGAACGCGTGCCCACGTGCTGTTGTTGCTGAAGAGCAGGCCCCTGGCGTGTGCAGTGCACTGTGCCCGTGTCCCTTGCAGAGCCCTGGCGGACCTGCAGCGCCTGGGGGCCCTCGATGCCTCCAATCCCACGCCGCGGCTGAAGGAGGGCCACCAGGACTGCACGCTGCCGCCGCCCCCGAGGGTCTGCCCCCGCCTGATCTACTACGCCACGACCCACAAGAGTGTCATGGCCGTGAAAGTCCTCACGAATGCCGGGTATCCGCCCGGGGCTTGGCCTGTCCCCGTCTCTTTCCGGACCTCCGGACAGAGTTTTGCTTCACAAGTCAGCATCTCCTGCGGGGGGCAGGGGGGGGGGTAACACCACGGGGGGGCGGCCGAGCCCGGTCCTTGTATGCGACCCCCCCCCAGCCCCCCCCCCCCCCCCTCCCCCCCCCCCACCCCCAGAGTTTTGAAAGATAGCGGTGCGGGGGCCATGGCGCCAACGGAGCCAAATTTTTTGTCCCGTGCTTCGTTGAAGGGGGTTACTATGCCTTTAGTCCTTAAGACCCTTAAGACTTTCTTCCTGGCAAAGACAAGATATCGCTATTATCGCATACGCACCTCTATACCCCCACGCCCCCAGACACACACACACCCTTTAGGTATGCATGTGGTAGTAGTGGGTTGCGCGCAGCCCCTCCCCCCGGCTGAGCTGCCAATCCCCCCCCCCCGCCCCAATTCCCCCCCCCCCCCCGCAAGTTTTGACAGATAGCTGGGGGGTGGGTCGCATCAGGACCGGTTGTAGTCGCCCCCCCCCCGTGGGTAACACCCCCCCCATCCCCTTAAGTGATTGGACCATCGGGTAACAGTGACGGTCAGGGATGGCAATTGGCAATAAGAATCGCGGGTGGCGATGGGAAATGGGATTGGGGTCAGGCCGTAGTTCCCTGTCTGCCCTGTCCTCCCCCCCCCCCCTTTCCCCCCAGGTTACTTGGCCAAGGAGTGCCAGCACACGCAAGGTGACTCGGGTGAAAGATGGTAGCAACAGGGTGCCTTTTGGTGTCTTGTAGCATATAAACACTGTAGTGTTGACAAAACAAAGGCCATCAGGTGCAGACAATTGTATGGTAGCACACGTGTATCATACGAGTGCTCATGCGGAACTGCCGAACATTGCTGCATATGCATACCAGGACGTGCATGTGTAGAGCGCTTTGAGACCTGCTTGCGCCCCCCCCCCCCCCCTGTACGCACAGCACCTTGTGTACCTTGTATACAACTGCACCATTCTGCAATGGACTATGGCATGTGTTGGTTCACTGGCACCGGGGGGTTTCAGTCACAAAACTCAGGGTCTCCTGTGGGGGGGGGTGTCCCCCCCACAGCCCCCCCTCCCCCCCCCCCCTTAAGCAAAACTCTGCCTCCGGAGCGGGGCTGGGGTCAGCGACGTACCATTGAACATGCAAAGCCCACATGAAACGGGGGACACAGAGCGGTGGTGGTGTGGGCGTGATAGCGCGGCCGAAGCACAACCGATGCCGATCATACGCGGATGCTCCGGGCAGACGGGCAGTCTCCCCCGGTCCCGGGCACCGCTGCATCGCCCCCGCGCGGTGCTGACTGCGCCGGTCCCCATCCACTGGCCACCGCCGGTGACGCCACTGCACGGGGGCGATGCACCGGGCAGGGCCTGATGACGGTTGTCGAGGCAGCGGGTCAGAGACGGCAAATGCTGGGGTGAACACCTGAACCCCTGTGGCCAATGGCCAGACCGAGACGGGCTTGGGCACGTGTGTTCGGGCGGGGTGTGGGGGGGGGCTGTCAGGATGTGTGGCTGGGTGGTGGTGTGCTCCCCCCCACCACCCAGGAAGGGACCTCAGAGGCGGCCCCAGAGGCGGTTAGGCAGGCGGTTGGAGGAGGTTGCCAAAGCGGTTGGGGGCGGTTACTGTTGGTTACAAATGCCATTGAGGCCGGCACTTGGTGTCATAGGCTGGGCGCCCCGGAGGGAGGGGGGAAGGGGGGGCTCCCCCCGTTCCAATGCATCCCTGTCACCGTCACCCCCTCCCCCGATATGAACTGCGCCTCGCAAAGTCTGCCCCGCATTCCATTGGCTCAGGATTGCAGACCCCAAGCGGTGCTGTGTGCTGCTGGACAGGTACACCGGCTTGAGCGAGATCAGTGCCCTGGTGGAGGCCTCCGGGGGGCAGGTGTGCCCCCCTTCGCATAGAGTGGCCTGGTCATGGGGTGGGGGGCGCCTCATCCCTCCCCCACTTTGAAGTGGCAGCGCTTGGCTGTGAGGCCCCGCGTGAACCTTGTACAGCCCTGGCCCTGCGGCGTGTCCTGATCCCTGAACAAGGGCATGTCGTAGTGCCACGCCTGCTGCTGTGCTCTTGGCCTGTCGTTGTGGAACAGCAACAACGGCCGCCACAGCATCAGCAACGGCGTGAGCAGCCCCCCCCCCCCCCCGCGGGCGAGATTTTCGCGGCGTGTGGCCAACAATTTCACTGTGAGTTCAGATGCCGGTGAGCACTGAGAGTTCAGAAATGTGCAGCGGTGTGCCGGGCGGAGGGAAGGGCCCAAGATGTGTTTGTTTGCAACCTGCGGCGGTCGTATGACTGGAATGCATTGGAATGCCGCGTTGTCCAACATTCTGAAAGTGCCCGCCAGGAAATAAGAGGCACCATCCAGAGCCCACCACGAAATAACAGCAAGCCTCATGAGTCCTGGAGGTGGCACGATTCTCCCCCTCCGAAATTGTCCCCTGGCAAACCCCCCCCCCCCCCCTCTGTACGCCGGTGTGGCACTGCGTTGATGAGACCACAAACGAAGCCATGCCCCTGAAAGTCTTGTGTGCCATTTCATCGCGTGAATCAGGGATGACCGGATCACATCGATGCCCTCCAATGCCCGTGGGGTCTGTGGCGTCATCCGAGTTTCAATCGGGTCCTGGGCCACATGGGATTCTCCGGAAGAGAGAGGGCGCAGATGAAGGGGGGGGGGAGGGGTGCAGCAGAGTTGGATATGAACCAGTTGAGGCAAGGACGGGCCGTCGGAAGGGGAGGGAGACGCGGAGCGAAGGCCTGAAAATTGGAGGGGAGGAGCCGTGAGGCAGAGGAGGGGGGGGATTGGAGGAGTGGATGTGCGATTTGAGTCGTTGTTGTGCGGCATCCGCGCATTGCTGGTCACGATGCACATTGTTAGTCTGAACCCCCTTTGTGTTGTGTCGCAGTTCGAGGCCCTGTGCTCCGCCACGATCTACGATGACATCCTGCGGCAGGTCAGGACATGGGCAAGGTATTGTTGTTGGGGGATCGTGAGCAGGGGGATGGGTGTGAGGGGCCGTGCTCTGCAGCCAATGAACTTGCATGTGGTTGCCTGTCTGGCCCGCTGGCACACCAGCGCATCGATGACGCAACACATTCATTGCTGCTGCTTTGAAACAGTGGGATCTGCCTGCAGACCCCCCGACCCCATCCTCAAGAGGTGAACACGTGCGTACACCGGAAGTCAGTGATGCATTAGAAGGGAAGGCCCCAGAAGCGGTTAGACAGGCGGTTGGAGGAGGTACTGTCGGTTACAAATGCCGTTGAGGCTGGCACTTGGCGTTGCATGTGGCAGTGGCTGGCGGTAGGCTGGGCACCCTGGAAAGGGGGGGGGGGTACATTGCCCCCCTTCCAATGCATCCCTGCTGGAAGTACCAACCGGCATACTCACTCAGCCTTGATGGCGCACCCTCCCACCCGCAGATTGCTGCTGCTCTCAACCGTAACAATGTGTGCAATGCACCCATGTTTCGGTGCAGAAAATGCAGTGCCATCCTCCTCCTCTTCGTCAACAAGACGCTCTCATCTGGACGCCTTCACGTGGGTCGTAGGCAACCAGCAGTGCAATGGATTGTTGAAGGCCCCCCCAAAAAGGCGGGCCAAAGGCCCTTTTGGGGCGGGGGACCGGGGGGGGGGGGGGGCATTTGGAGGAACTGGGTGGGCAGGAGGCTGCCGTGTGCCCTCAGCGGTGCCACTCCACAGCACAGACCCCGAACAGGCACTCGGGGTTGCTCGCGTGGAAACCGAGAAGGCCCAGCGTGCCCTCCTGAGTCGCAGGGCAAAGGCCAATTGTAGTCCTGGACGCTGTGCGACGGGTTAAGCGAGGGGGTTATGGGTCACGGGCTGGCGTAGCCGCCCCCCCCCCTCCCCCCTTGTGACACGCAGGGCATGTGTTTTCGCAGCCGTCCTTCTGCTGCGCACTCACGGGGTGTGCCAGGAGACTCAGGGAGCCCTGCTATTGCATGCGCTTCAATGTACAGAGTTGGGGGGTCTTGATGCATCATTCGATTTTTCATGTCCACCGGCCAAAATGTTTGCCGACGCCTGCCCGCGCCTGCCAGGGCAGGGGTCGGCGCTGGGTGCGTTTTGTACAGGGGTTTGGTGGGGCTGTGGCGTGTATGCCCTTGTTTGGTGTTGGGACTGCTTTTGGAGCCCCTTGTCCCGGACTGCCCCGCAGACACCCTGACACATCATGATGCTATCAGTTCCGAGTATCGAGCCTCATGAGACGCCTTCTGCTCTGATTCAGTGCACAGGCAGGGGTCTGCACCGGGTGCGCTTTGTACTGGGGTTTGATGGGGCCGTAGCGTGTGTGCCCTTGTTTGGTGTTGGGACTGCTTTCGGTGCCCCTTGCCCGCAGACACCCTGACACATGATGATGCTATCAGTTCCGAGTATCGAGCCTCATGAGACGCCTTCTGCTCTGATTCAGTGCACGGGCACAGGCGTTGCACTCTCACCGAGAGAACTGCGCCCCTACCCCCCCTGTCCGCAGGCGTCTGCAGGTGACTGTCAAGGCTATGGCCTGCATGCCCTGACCCCCATGCCTGATTCCCCCCTCCCGTTTTGCTGTGAATCTACGCCTAGCCGGGAACGGTGGCCGATTGCACAGACCTGGTGTCAATGCCATACTTGGGAGGGAAAATTTTGCAACAGACGAAATCTGGAATGGCAAAACGCGGCACATCAGAAGTGTGCCGTGATATTTGAAAGTCCGAATCCACTTTTGTAGGTGTTGCTTTCAGTGCTCTTGGCATGCACATTTCCATTGTGCCCAACAGCCTCTGGGAAGTAAGGGCAACCATCCAAGCAGCCAGCCAGCAGCTGTAAGAAATATCAGCAACCCACCAAAGGCCCATCGGAAATCGCAATCACCATTCACGGTCTAGCTTGTTCTTGTGCCACAAAATGTGAATTTGAACCAAATTTCCCATCGCATTTAAGAATTGGTGCCAGATTCCTTAGATTTCTCTGCACCATGTCTTGCCATTCCAAAATTTGCACCTAATTTTCGCCTCGCCGGTAAGATCTTCCAAAGGCTGCCGCAGTTCACACAAATCCTGCTTGACCCAATTTCATGCCACATGACGATTAGAACAGCAGCAGCGGTGTGGCAGGGGGGATAAGCACAGGCCTCTGGCACACAAACTGGCCAGGCCAGGCCAGGCCTCGGCCTGGTCAAACCCCAGTACAAAACGCACCCGGCGCCGACCCGCGCCCTGGCAGGCGCGTAGAGAAGGTATAAAAAAACAAAATGTTTTGACGGCTGTTTCTTGTCTTGTGCATGTGGCCTTAGATCTATCCTTTTGTTGAGCATCCACTGGCGCACATCAATACATCGGACCCCATGTCGAGACTGAGCAGAGGAAAGAGCGCCTGGAAGATGCACAAAAGCGCAAAATGCAAAATACATTACAAAAGGCCCCAAACCATCAGCAAACAATGCACAAATATCGATCACCAAGAACATCACCAACAATAAACATCAACAAACACGGATGAACAATGGGGGTTCCCCCAAAACGGGCCTTTTTGAAAAATAAACGCATAAACGTGTTTATTCGCCATCTGAGGCTGTAGCGTGTGTGCCCTTGTTTGGTGTTGGGACCGCTTCGGTGCCCCTCACCCGCAGACACCCTGACACATGATGATGCTATCAGTTCCGAGTATCGAACCTCATGAGACGCCTTCTGCTCTGATTCAGTGCACAGGCAGGGGTCTGCGCCGGGTGCGTTTTGTTCAGGGGTTGGGTGGGGCTGTAGCGTGTGTGCCCTTGTTTTGTGTTGGGACTGTTTTCAGAGCCCCTCGTCCCGGACTGCCCCGCAGACACCCTGACACATGATGATGCTATCAGTTCCGAGTATCGAACCTCATGAGACGCCTTCTGCTCTGATTCGGTGCACAGGCAGGGGTCTGCACCGGGTGCGTTTTGTACTGGGGTTTGGTGGGCCCTTGTTTGGTGTTGGGACCGCTTTCGGTGCCCCTCGTCCCGGACTGCCCCGCAGACACCCTGACACATGATGACGCTATCAGTTCCGAGTATCGAACCTCATGAGATGCCTTCTGCTCTGATTCGGTGCACAGGCAGGGGTCTGCACCGGGTGCGTTTTGTACTGGGGTTTGGTGGGCCCTTGTTTGGTGTTGGGACCGCTTTCGGTGCCCCTCGTCCCGGACTGCCCCGCAGACACCCTGACACATGATGACGCTATCAGTTCCGAGTATCGAACCTCATGAGACGCCTTCTGCTCTGATTCGGTGCACAGGCAGGGGTCTGCACCGGGTGCGTTTTGTACTGGGGTTTGGTGTGCCCTTGTTTGGTGTTGGGACCGCTTTCGGTGCCCCTCGTCCCGGACTGCCCCGCAGACACCCTGACACATGATGATGCTATCAGTTCCGAGTATCGAACCTCATGAGACGCCTTCTGCTCTGATTCGGTGCACAGGCAGGGGTCTGCACCGGGTGCGTTTTGTACTGGGGTTTGGTGGGCCCTTGTTTGGTGTTGGGACCGCTTTCGGTGCCCCTCGTCCCGGACTGCCCCGCAGACACCCTGACACATGATGATGCTATCAGTTCCGAGTATCGAACCTCATGAGACGCCTTCTGCTCTGATTCGGTGCACAGGCAGGGGTCTGCACCGGGTGCATTTTGTACTGGGGTTTGGTGTGCCCTTGTTTGGTGTTGGGACCGCTTTCGGTGCCCCTCGTCCCGGACTGCCCCGCAGACACCCTGACACATGATGACGCTATCAGTTCCGAGTATCGAACCTCATGAGACGCCTTCTGCTCTGATTCAGTGCACAGGCACAGGCGTTGCACTCACCGAGAGACCCGCACTCTGTCCTGATGGTCCTCCGTCATTCCCTGTGTATACGCCTCTTTGGGCTGCCATCCACGCCCCCCCCCCCCTCCCCTACCGCAGGATGGGGCATACGGCGGCGCAGATCCAGAAGGAGTTGGACCTGCGGTTCGAATTTGTGCTGGGCATCGGCCAGGGCATTCTGGACCACCCCAAAGCCACCGTCGTAGGGCCCGACCCCGAGCCCGTGAACGAGCGCTGAGGACGTGGCCGCACACCCGCACTGTGCCCCAGCGGCAATCCCTTCGCCAGTCGCCGGTGCCGCGGAAATGGACCCGGGCCAGAGGGATCTGGACAGACTCCTCCCGCGTGCCCATGAGGGGCTGCACGGGCCGGTGGAGCGACCGATGGGTCATGCGGCGACTGCCAGTGCCCAGGGGCCCATCCGCGCGGTGCCCCCGCTGCCCATGCCCGCCCCCCTGCCAGACCGCCATGCGTCACCGTGGCCACCATGCCCAGCCCTCGCCGCCCCCCCCCCCCCCCCTTTCCGGATAAGGGGTTGGTGAGGCAGTCCTTGCTGTTCATCACTGTGTTGCGCTCCCTTGGGGCTGTGGCAGCCCGCCACTTTCCAACAGTAATCCTGTCTACTGCCGCCGGCGGGCCTGGCGCTTGATGTGTGGGAGAGTTGGGAGCACCTGTGGGTGGCGGTTCTGTCGCAGCACAGGTGGCGTGCCAGGAGCTGAACGGGCAGGCGATTGGCAATGCCGGGCCTCGGGGCCCACATCACTTTGAACATGCCCCAGTCCGGCAAGTATCGTTCCTGACCTTCATCCTGTCATCACCCCTCGGTCCCCCATCATAGCCCTCGGCGGACTACAAAGTCGTCATCGATTCGGTGCAAAATGCAGGCAGCTGATGCCACACACAACCGAACGCAGCCCGCCTTCCACTCGGTGCCGGGGCTTACAGCTTTGAAGCCCCTCAGGATCGCCACCGGTGGCCGTCAGCGCGGACACGATCACAAAGACCCGGGTCCTACTGAGCAGGTGTTTCAGACTGAGCTCTGGGTGTGACAGGGGCAGGTACTACCGAGTGGCTGATTCCTGAGCCGGCCACGAACGGCAGGTCCGGTGGGCTCCAAATCAAACCTCATCGTGATCTGCATCGGGGCGGTACACGCTTTTCGTTGTCCAGGGGAACCGATTGGCGAGTGGGACAAGGCATGTCCCATCATTGAGACAGACGTACTGTGGAACCGCAAAGCCTGAGATCTCCAGATGAGGCCGCTGCTGCCCCCGTTTGGGACCCTCATCTTGTCGATTGTGGAGCCGAGTCCTGTGCCACAAGTGCCATTACCGATCGAACACGGCGCAGTCCCTCGCGGCCCCTCCTGCACCACCACCACCACCACCACCGGTGTGCCTGCTGCAGTTTGCGATGCCGGCGTTGACGATACCCAAACCTTCGGCAGGTGCTTGGGGTTCATTGCTGGTGACATCCAATGAACGGGCAGGGCATCAGCAACCACAAGAGGCCCTTCCAAAGCGAGTGACGGTGCGGAGGGCACAGCAATGACGAATCTGAGCACAGACACGGTACCGATACCCCCGCTCATGGCCCCCGATCCCGAGCACACGGAACACCGGAGTCGGATGACGACGCCTCCGATGCGCAGCACGTGCCCCATGCCGCTCTTGGGCCTCGTGGACGCGGCGGAGGACTGCGGGGCGCAGGGGCGCGGAGTCCCGCGTCACCTCCGCAGAGGGGGACGCGCAACGCTCACATGCCACGCGGCAACGCATTGAAATCCCCGAGTGATGGCTCAGTGCCGTCTGCGTCGTAGTTGGGCCATGGCATTGCGGGTGTTCCCGGCCGAGGGCAGGAAGGCCCTGGCTCCGCCCGCGGTGACGCCGGGCTCCCCGGCCGCCAAGGGGACGACCACGTCCCACGGACGAGTCCGATGATGATGGCGGCGGGACCCGCTGGACCTGAACACGCGACACGCATCAACGCGACTGTCGATGGTCTCACCTCCGCTGTGGAGGTTGGTGTTGTCCCATTGGGGGGGGGGGGGTTCTGAGTGTCTATTTTTTTTCGACCGAAAGGCGCCTATGGTACCACTGATGAGGATTTTTTTGTGCTGACGTGTGCTTGCTCTTGTGACTAGCACACTACACGACTCCAAACGGGGGGTGACCAGTGACTGCACCTCCACTGAGCCAGCCCCTCCGGCCGCCCGGCGTCCTCCTCAACCGCAAGAAACCCCCCGTGGGCCTGCCAAGCCTCGGATCGTCTGCGCGAAGTTGCGGTTGATGCTCCAGCCCCAGAGCCCGGCCCTGAACCGCATGGGCCTGCCCCCCGTCGCCCCAGTCGGTGGGGCCGTGGGGCGTACCGGTGCGGCACTGGACGCTGTCCCGGAGATGTCATGGGAGGGCGGTGCCAGGGCAGCCCCTGTGTGAAGGACCGGGCCCTTCACCGATGGCCCGGCGTTGCCCAAGAAGCGATCTGCACGTTGGTGTCGGTGGGAGGAATGCGCGTGTGGTGTGGGGGTAGGGCTGGGCATGGGTTTCTATCAGCGGGCAGCTGAGCACAGGAACCCAAGCAGCCTGAACTGGCCCCAATTGTTAGCCGCCCCCGCCGTCTCGCATTGTTTCTGAACCCCCCCCTCCCCCCCCCCCCCCCCAAACCCAGTGGCCCATCCACGCGCGGAGGATTCCCTCCTCAAAAGACGCACGTGTACGTGCACCCGGAAGTACCAACCGGCATAGTCCCTCAGCCCTGGTGGCACACGCACTCCTCCCGGAGGGAGGTGGCACAGGTTTCCTGGGCAGGGCCGGGAGAACAGTTCCTCTGTGGACCGTGGCGTGATCACTGTTGTCACGCTGCCGTTGCTCAGTGATCCATCGGTTGAAGGCTGTCCAGTTGGCGCTATGACGGCTCCCAGGGACACCACCCGCCCAACACCTCCATGTCATGAATGGCAGTGCAGCCCCCGTCTCAACCGCCATCTCTGGCACTTTCATTCTTTGATCTGTTTGTGATTGTGGGGGACCTGCGCCCTCGCCTGACAAGATGAGGGTGACCGGTCTGCACAAGTCTGCCGGTGCACTGTGCAGTCCGCGGGTTACCGTGCACATCATTCAGCGTGTTCACCCGGTTTTCCCCTTTCTCTTGCTTTTGCGTTGTGGTTGGTGCAGTGCCAAACCACCTGCCTGGCAGGGCTGTCCCTAAGAAGCCAGAATTTTTGTTTGATTAGGACAGCCCCCAAGGACCACCAACCGCCAACCCCCACCAACCACCAATCGCTGTCAACCGCCACCAACTGCCAACCGCCAACCGCCAACCTTTGAAGTAGAGAAGGTCCCATGACCATGTGTAGACTAAGGGTACCTAAGTGAGTTGTAATGAAATGAATGGGTACACTTTTAGGGCATCCCTTGGGCTACACAACAGTAGTTTGGGTGATAACGGACTTGGAACCACAAAATTCTGGGTCAATTCCCAAACCACGCCAAAGTGGTTCTGCTTTGTTGTGTACACGACGACTCATTTTCGTTGTACCGACTCTGCTGTACCTGCTTTTTCTCAATGAATGTATTTTATTACTCCCACCGAATGTTCTACCAGGAGACCTGCATCATTTCGGTTCAACCTACATAATCTCTTTCGCCACCGATTTTGCCAGATCCGGCGAAAGCACAGGACTGTTTTTGTGAACATGACAGATTCTTCGGTGCCTGAAATTCAGAATGTGCATGGTCCTGTCAAACGACCTACAGCAGTGCATACTTCGATTTGTCGGCTTCCTGGTCCACATCTACATTGCTCATTGGTCAATGCTTTTGCCAGTTTACAGTGCTCTTTTGTTTTCAAATGTATTTTTGTTTGCGACTTTCTTTGTCTGACGTCGTGATGAGTACCTTCATTCATTCTTCCATATCTTTCATTCATGTTTCAATCTGCTTCGGGGAGTACGTCAAGTACATTGCTGTGTACCCTGCTCCGGTTTAGGACGTACAAGAACGTCATGCTCAATTGTGTTACTAGCAGTACCTACGAAGTATAACGTGCCTATGCCCCAAATCACAGATGATTTTTGTGGACATTTAAGCCTTGAATACATGCCCTAATGAGCACACCAAATTTGTGCACCCTTTCAAACAGGCATAATGTCGTTACAACTCGCTTGATTAAGGGATATTATTTCTACACTATGCGCAAGTGCAACACACACTTCAACCTTTAAATTTGAAAGAAACGTGTGTCCCGGTGAATAATATTAACCAGCCCAAGATTTATTCCCCCGGGAAATGATTAAAACAGGGTTGGTGGGGGGGGGGGGGGGTGCCCGGCTTGGGCGCTGCCTTGCCCTGTGATTTGGGCAATGGCAACCGCCACAACTTGTCCCGCAGCCATGAAAGCATAATCCGTGAACAATGGCCTTTTGATCTGGGGCTGATTGTGGTGCAAGTTGGTCGTTGTGCAAGTAGGAGGGAGGCATGCGCCAAAAGCTTTCACGAAAAATAGGACAAAGAAATACATATAGTTCTGAGCAGAGAACAGGAGTGGGGGCAAAGGTCACGGCACGTTGATCCACAAAAACACATTCCAAACACGATGCACTCCCCGCATCGCTTTACGATGAGCATCCCCCCCAAACTCATTTCCGGAAATTCCAGAATTTCAGAACGAATAAAAAGGATGTGTGTATCCCCCCCCCCCCCCCAAACTCCCACCACAGATGAGGAGGATATTGCCAAAAAGGCATAGCACATGAAAAGTGAAAGCTGCAGAATGTTCGTCTGGGGGTATGTTGAAGCGGGAACGCAGCATGGCAAAAATGCCTGCAAAACATCTTGCTCTCCCCAGAGAGATGATCAAGGAGTCTGGGAGCTGATTTCCAGACTCCGTGCATCCTCGCCCCCCTGACTGTCACGCTATCTGACAAGATCAGCTGATAAGGCAGTTGGTGAAGAATGATCATACGAACGGTGGCAGCAACTGGAGCATGCCCTCGCTGCACATATGAAACTCCTTTGGAAGCCAAAGCTGCCTGCATTTCGCATGCTTACCTCGCACATGCAGGGTATGGATTTGCATGTTCAATGGGTCTTCATGGTAGAACTGCACCTGCGCGGTAGGCGCATGAGGGTGCGCTGCTTCAGTGAAGAATTCGCAACTGGGCCCACGTACGCACACAAGTTTTGGTATATACTTGCGTGCTGAACTCTCAGGCAGAGCCATAGATTCTCCTGATCCGGCTTACTGGAAGCACAAGACATGCATTGGTTTCTCACGTACACCGTGATACATGGGCATACTGTTTGCAGATGCATAGAAAGACAGGCCTCTCACATGAGAGCGAGGGTCCTGTGATCTGCTTGAAAGTTCGTTGGTCAGAATGCACACAAAGCCGGGGGAGGTGCAAATACTCAAATGCCCAGAAAGGGGCACAGAGAGGGTGCGTATTTGCCGCATAGTGTGATGGTTACTGCAGGGCACACTGGACGCATAGAGAGGGCATAGTGGATGCGTGGGCGGTGCGTTGTTGACCGCTGCGAAACACCATCTGTGGACCATTGGCCAAGTGCTCGCAGTTGGCAGCTACCCCCCCCCCCCCTCCTGCGCAAGCACCGCCTTATCTAAGCACCAGGACCCGGTCTGACCGTCACTTTTGCCGAATTTTCTGACCATGGCTTTTACGGCCAGAAAGTAGGCAAAGTGTAATTGTGTGCTGATTGTAGAGGGAAAGAGGGGCTGTTTCATGCCTTTGATGAGTCCTCCTGTTCATAACAACATTCTGCTTGGGTCTCAGGCATGTGACAATTATGAGGTGAGCAAAAAAATGAATGTTGAGGTGGAGGAACTCTCTGCTCCAGTGGTGATTGAAAAGACCAAAAACCTGAAGGACACCAAGCAAATTCCTCACCCTTCACATGCACAATGCACAAGCTTCTGATGCCCCTGATGGGCAGTGAGGACCTTCAGAACTTGCTGAAATTTGCCTACACATTGTGTTCTAGGGCCCTGTTGCGACTATTGTGCTTAGGGTGAGGTATGGGCAGGTGGGACATGCTTTCTTTTGGTACCGCGCGTCGTGCGGTTGCACCGCCTTGTCTAAGCACCAGGACCCGGTCTGACCGTCACTTTCCTGACCTGGCTGGTGCTTGCGCAAGGGGGGGGGGGGACCCACCAGCTGCACAGCACCTGCCGCCAATCACTGGCCAACGGCCGTTGGCCTGGCATCACTGCCACCTCTGTAGTCAAGTGCCAATCAATGGGACCGCTCTGCTTTCAATGGACTTGCATGCCCCCCCTTCCCCCATTCCACATGCGTCAAGTAGCTCTGCTGCTCCCTTGTGCCCTTCTGATCATCGCTTGCTGAGGCACAGTACAATGTGGAGACTGGTCTACGCAGTGCTCCTCGTGGCCCTCTCCACTGTGGCAGGCCCGACTGCAAGAGGTGACTTGCCATCTACAACTATGACTGCGTGGGTGTTCCGTGCCAGCGGCCTGCCGGCTTGCAGCAAGTGCCATCTCCTGTTGTCCGCATTGCGCGACCTCGACGGTGTTGCTGACGTGCACGTGATATATGGCGGCGGGAACGCCACCGAAGCCGCCCTGTGGCATGACATGTTGCCCCGCCTCTCGCCACGCCACATCCATGTTCCGTTGTTCGACATCAGCAGCGCAGATGTTCTGGCCTTCTACAACACAACGCCGTTCCTGCGAGCCATCGAGGCAAGCGTCAACATCAACCGGGCCTTTCACGAGCCTTCCATTGCCATCTGGTTTCTGCACAACCACACCCCATGCCTGCACTGCGTGGCCCTGTGCCTTACCCCCATAATGTCCTGCATTGCAGCGCAGGCGTTCCTGGGGTGAAGGGTTATACAGCTGTGTGGTAGATACATATACACGAACAATACATATATGCAGGATATATGATACATCTGCGTCCCAGGACGGAAATCTTCCTCTCGCCCACCATCCCTCTCGTTCCTCTCACGCCACCACCAGGTACACTTCGCATGCAGCGCCATGGGAGTTAAATTTTGCTGCATTGTCGGGGGTCTTGCAGTGCCCACCCCATCATGTGCGGGTGCAGTGTATGTGTGTGTGTGGGCCTATGGCCACATGGCCACACCGAAGCATGGGATTCCATATCCCCAACTCGAGGGGCCACACCGAAGCATGGGAGTCCATATCCCCAACTCCAGGGGCCACACCAAAGCATGGGAGTCCATATCCCCAACTCGAGGGGTCACACCTTCTCCGACCCTGACTTTGACCGGCCCGACGAGGTCCGCTATGTGATCAGCGCCTGCCTGGGTATCTGCCCTTGCAAGTGCGTGATGGCTTCGGGTCAAAAGTGTGTGTGTGTGTGTGTGTGTGCGCGTGCCCACGACATTTTGATGGGTGAGGTGTTCTGTAGCCTAGCACAGTGCTGTCAGCCACCTCGAGAATCTTGTCTGTGGGAGAGGCGTGGCGTCCTTGCTGTTTGTTGCTCTGCGAGGGGTTGGTTCCCTTACTAAAGACATTGGGGTCAGCCTAGCAGCAGGGATGGAGGGAAGTCTGTGCTAGGACACAGGCTTGTGACCCTGGGCCTTAAAGTGGGGACCACGGACGTGTTTCAGACTCAGCCAATCCTCACTACAGGGGGGGGGGGGGATTTTCGTGGCACTTTAATTTCGCGTGGGAAATTTCGCGTTTCAAATTGACCGCGAAATTTCCCATGCGAAATTCCGGGTTCTCTGCCAATTTCTCGCACACCAGCAGTACACACTGTGGACTCTGGTGGGGGCAGGATCCACTCAACCCAGGGGGCTCCGCGAAATTTCCCACAGCGAAATTTACCACCGCGAATTTGACTTGGCGCAAAATTCTTACCCCCCCTGTATGTCTCAGATCCGCTACCACAGCCGTTGTGGGATCATCGCAGCACTGCACAGCTCTAAACCTTAATCTTGAGAGGTTGTCTCGAGTACAGTAAAGTGAGTGGGCTAGGCCAGCTCATCTTGGTCTGAACCCCCCAAAAACAAGAAGGGACGACAACGGACGTGTCCTTTGCACACCATCAGGTTTGCGCGGGTGCAAAGGCGGTATGACTTCGTGTGGGTGCAGGAGGACGACGTCCTCTATAACGGGGACCTCCGCCGCTTCGTCCAGCATTTCACCCACAATCCGGCGCACCTCATCACCGCGTGCCTCCGCCCGGTCTCGCCGGACTGGGTCTGGCAGGCCACCAACAGCTTCAACGTGTCGGCGGCGGTCCAGAGGGCCCACGCGGAGCACGTCGTCCGCTTCTCGGCGCTGCTGCTCCGGCGGCTGTCGAACGCGCTCGCAGCGAACCTGGTGCTCTACGGGGAGGCGTTCGCGCCCACGCTGTGCGAGATCTGGGAGGACTGCCGCGTGCACGACTTCAGGTCCGGGTTTGTGGGCTTGCGATGGAGGCAGCTGCGTTCGTGCCAACACGTTTGCGCATCTCTGGACCCCGCAACCATCCCCCCATCGTGAAGTGTTGGAGCGGATTGCCGTGCCATGTGCTTCCTCCTGTTCCATGCTTGACTGGTCATTCATATCAGTCCCCCATCACACCGACATAGTCCAACCCCCCCCCCCCCCCCCCCACCAACACACACATGTACCCCCCTTGCAATCTCCGCCCCCCCCCCCCCCTGGGGGGGGAACCGTCACTTGGCCCGAAAAAGCATGGAAAATACTAGGCGCCAAAGCAAAGTTTTACAAGGTGCCAAAGGCACCGAAGCTGATTTACACTGTGATGCCGTGGTACAGATTTGTGGTGCAATCCCCTCCCCCCCCCAGCGGGGGAACCGTCACTTCATGACTGCCCCCCCCCCCCCCTGGGGGGGAACCAGCCTGTCAAAAGGGGGGAGATTGCAAGGGGGGGGGGTACAGTGACATGCTGCAGTGCAGCAAGTCAAAACAATGTCCCCCCCGCCCCGGCTTGTATAAGCTACGCCCTTGTCCAAGCTACAGTAGAACTGTGGCGGCGGCTTTGCCGCCGTGCCTGTGACGATGCACTGAATGAGAGGGCATAGGTCTGTCGGTGGGGACCTATCGCTGAACTTTCCACTGTTTATGGCCAAGCTACAGTAGGCGTAGGGACCGTATTAATTGTGTACATTGGCGTAGCTTATACAAGGGGGGGGGGGTTACTGTGAGCCGTAGCTATGACCACATGCCTGTGTCGCGGAGGTATATGCGAGCTCAATATCCGTTGCTCATGGCCCCAACACATGTACGCCACCAAACCAGTAGAGTCTGAGCTGCAAGGATGGCAAGTGTCGGGCAGGAAGGGGACACAACGCCCCACAAAGAGGATCAAAGCTCCACAGTGCACCCCAGGACAGAAGACAACAAGCACACGGCTGGTCTGGAAGGTCACAGACGGGTGCACGTTCAGGGAGGAAGGCCGCAGCGAACACGTGCTGCGGTGAACCAGCTAGTCATTCGAACCCTCATGTCATTTTGAACCCTCATGTCAGCCACAATGCCCCCACCGTTGCCCCCTCTGCTCCCTGCCCCCCTTCCCCCCCCCCCCCCATATGCATTACT
Source organism: Eutreptiella sp. 'Long Island Sound 2002' (assembly GCA_964036045.1). NCBI lineage: Eukaryota > Euglenozoa > Euglenophyceae > Eutreptiales > Eutreptiaceae > Eutreptiella > Eutreptiella sp. 'Long Island Sound 2002'. The sequence goes on from OZ038382.1 coordinate 32,931,684, forward strand.
AGGACTCAAGCAGTGACTATGTTCTCCATGTGCACCTCCAACGCTCTTCATGCCTGCTGAAGGGGAGAGTGACAAGTTGTCGTTTGCGGGGGGATGGACAATGGCTGGACGTGTCTATGGAGGGGACATCCAGCTCAGCCTTGCCGACCACTTGACCCCCCCCCCCCCCCGCATCCCCCATGCCACAATGTGCCTGGCGACGTGGAAAAAGGGTTTGCGCGTGTGGGGGTGGGGGGTGAGCCCCCAGAAGGAGCGCGCGGGGGGGGGGGGGGGGGGCTCTGGAAAAGGGGTTTCGATTCCTCCCACGCACCCACCCACACCCGCCCCACACCCGCACCCCCCCCTGGCCCTGTGCCTTGGCCCCACAGCCGCACGCTGGGGATTGCAGGTCTGACTGCCCCGCGGACACCCTGACATATGATGATGCTATCAGTTCCGAGTATCGAACCTCATGAGACGCCCTCTGCTCTGATTCAGTGCACAGGCAGGGGTCTGCGCCGGGTGCGTTTTGTACTGGGGTTTGGTGGAGCTGTAGCGTGTGTGCCCTTGTTTCCGTCGTCCCGGACTGCCCCGCAGACATACACATGATGATGCTATCAGTTCCGAGTATCGAACCTCATGAGACGCCTTCTGCTCTGATTCGGTGCACAGGCAGGGGTCTGCACCGGGTGCGTTTTGTTCAGGGGTTTGGTGGAGCTGTAGTGTGTGTGCCCTTGTTTGGTGTTGGGACCGCTTTTGGAGCCCCGCGTCCCGGACTGCCCCGCAGACACCCTGACATATGATGATGCTATCAGTTCCGAGTATCGAACCTCATGAGACGCCTTCTGCTCTGATTCAGTGCACAGGCACAGGCGTTGCACTCTCACTGAGAGACCCGCCGCCCTACCCCCCCCGCCCCTTGAGCGTCCGCGGGTGACTGTCAAGGCTGCGGCCTGCATGCCCTGAGCCCCACGCCCAATTCCCCTGCAGGTCCGACGGGTTTGTGGGGGCGTACGCCTGGGACGGCCGCGTCAGCCCGGAGATGTTTGCCCGCCTCCGGGCGCACCCCGACCACAAGTGGTACCACGCCCTCAAACGCCTGGACCCAGGCCCCGATGGACGGCCGGGGGAGTGCTGCACGGCCGACGTGGCCCCTGGCGCACGGCCGGCCCCCCCGGTGGCGGTGCCCGCCTCCCCGGCCACAGTGCCCCCCTCCGCAATGCCCCGGGAGCCGCAGCGGCGCTACGCTCCGGTGGTGACGCAGCACCGCACCCTCGCCCACCTGCTGATTGTTCTGCCAGGGATCGCCCTGGTCTGCGCTTTGCGTTTGCTGTCGGCGCGTTGCATGTGGGGGCCATAAAGATTGGGTCTAAGGCTGGAAGGGAAGGAGGCAGGGAGGGAGGGGGGGAGGGGGGGAGGGAGGGAGGGAGGGGGTGATTATATGGCACGCACGAATGCCAGAGGTGCTTCAAAAGGAGTCATGGCCCTCATGCCACCAAACCCCCCATGAACCGGAGAATGCAGTGAGCGAGGTGCATGGCCTGCCAGGGCCAGCCAAGTGTCAATGCACCCCAAACACACAGAGCGACCCTCCATGGGACACGGTATGTCCGCCACGACCCACGAGCATATATCATAGTGAAACACAGAGCCAAGAGCAGAGGAAAGATAGTAGCATCGCAGCACTGGACAACTCTGAACCTTGATTCTGACGTGTTATCTCGAGTACTGTGCAGTGAGCGGGCTACGCTGGCTCATCTTAGTCTGAACCCCCCCCCCCCCAAAAAGAGCCAAGAGCAGAGGAAAGATAGAAGGACACAATCGGGGGGAACAAAGGGAGCCCGACCTATTCCTCTTGTCCCGTTCAGAGGGAGGACAGGGAGGACACGGAGAACGTCACAAGAGGACGGAGTGATGCGGATCACGTTGTGCACTGAACGGCAATGCAGGCCGTGGGCAGGCAGGCGCGGTCGGAGCGCAGTGGCGGGTCCACACCTGACCTTTGGAGGCCCCTGCGGCCCCCCCCGGGGTTTGAACATTCGTGGGGGACGGTTGGGCTGATGACTTTGGCGCCGGCACTTTTTGGTCTCCCACTTATGGATACCGTTATACGCTGCACAGGATACTCCCGATGAGGAAGCCATGCGCCGTTGAATGTGCGTGGTGCGTGCCACTCGACGAGCGTCCGTGCCTATCCCTCCCCCTCCGGGGTTGCTGCGCCACACTCGCCATGCGCTGCTGCGTGCGCGTGTCGTGCACCTCCCGGCGAGCGGTGGTGGCGCCCCATTCGCTCACTGCAGTTGTGCTGCATGCCAAACGCAGACGGACGGACATACCGGACGGACCCGTAGACAGATACACATGGGGGCAGGCAGGCCCGCAGTTGGACAGGCACAGACAGACAGAGAGGCAGCCAGGCGGCAGGCGACAGACAGCCAGGCCAGACAGATCGACCCGCTTGCCCTGGGCTTGCCACTGCATGGGCTTCTTGTGCGTGCATGCCCCTTCAAAGAACGCTGCATGGGTTGCGTGCCTTGGTCCAGCCGATGTGAGCGGGACTGACACAGAATTGGTGAGATATTGTGGTCGTGTGTAGAGTGTGTGCATGTGCGCCTCCACGTGCGTGTGCGTGTGCCGAGTGTCGCGCATTGCGCGTCGCGCGCGCATGTATGTGTGTGCCTGTTCTTGTGCTGTGCCAACAGACATGCCACGTCTTTGGCAGTTGTCGCGTTCCTGTCTTGGCACTGCGTGGAAGCACCCTGTCTTGGGCGCTGCGCACCAACTGTCTGTCCCCAAATGTTCGCCTGGCAGTAACGTTCGTGTCCGTGCCCCTGACTGTTATGCTGTATTTATTTATTTATTTGTTGGCACTCTTTACTTTGTCAAACAGCCGCGCCGTCACAAGTGCCATGTGTCTCTTGCAGGTGCTTTTCTTCTAGCAGGTTTCGGCTTTACCATGTGTGCACAGCGCGACCAGTTTGTTTAGTTTCCCATTGTGTGCATGGGTCAAACAGAGACCGACAAAATGGGGGCCCCAGCTCACAAGAAAATGGTGGCCCCAGCTCACAAGAAAATGGGCTGCATTTTTTGCGGGGAATCATTGATTGCCCCGTCAGTGGCTGTGTTCAAGATAATATTGCCCCTACGTTGGGTGTGTGCAAGAACATTGCCCCTCCACTGGGGTGCACCGCTGCATGATGTGCGGGCACGGACCTGCCCTACATGACTACAAGCAAAAGTGATCACCATTCCTGAGCACCGTTCCTGAGCCATGGGACGACAAAACGATCAAAGTCCAGCCCCCAAAGTTCAGCTCCATGGGACACCTCTTGGCCCTTCCCACACACAGTGCGTGAGCTACTAGCTGATGTCAAAAGCAACATCCACGGGGACCGACAGCTGCTGTTGCATGCCTTTGAGCGAGCTGAATCATGTCCGTACTCATCTCCCAATGGGTATTCCATGCCGTGTTCATCCCACATGACAGCGGTTGCTGTCTGCGTCAGGGGTGTGGCGGGCTTTGCAATGCTCTCTGGACCACGGTGATGTACCTGGCCCTATAGGTCCGGTTCATCCAATGTAGCCTAGGCCCCTATTTTGGGTGAAGTAGTACTCTGGGTCTCGTTTGAATTTGGGGCGTTATGTGGATTCCCGTTGCCGCTGTGACAAAATCCTTCACCTATGGCTTTTTTTTTTTGGAATGTTCTAAAGACAGACATCGTCTACCTGGCGGGACGGACCTATGTGGCGAAGAAGACTCCAAGGATGGAGACCTCCTTTGCACACAAGAACAAACTGTGTACTTACATATTCTATAGAGCTGCCTCAGTGCTACCATGGCGGGACCAACACTAATTGATAGAAACCAGGGACAAACCGCAGGAATTTTACCCATTGATTGTGAAGGTATACACTGTAACACAAATGGGGAACCAAATATGGACGTGATACAGCAATGGCAGCAAGAAAGTCATTAGAGGAATCAGGGTGTTTAAAAGGGGGGCAGGGCAGGGCGGTCCTTAAGGGACCAGATTTTTTTTTGTTAAGGACCGCCCCAAGGGACCACCAACCGCTAACCGCCAACTGCCACCAACCGCCAACCGCCGCCAACCGCCAACCGCGACCAACCACCAACCGTCAACCGCTGCCAACCGCCACCAACCACCCATCACCAACTGCCAACTGCCGCCAACTGCCGCCAACCGCCGCCAACCACCAACCGCCAACTGCCAACCGGCAATCTCCACCAGCCGCCAACCGCCAATCTCCACCAACCATGGTTGAACATATGAGCTACACGCGGTCGTTTTTGAAAAAACCATGTTCCGGAACAAGTTTTTTTTCTTTCTGTTAAGGACCGCCCTGGGGCAGGGGGTATGGCTGCGCCTGGTAGCTGGTGCCATACAGTTCGTGGTTGTGTAGTGTGCGCTGTTCACAACATTGCTCTGCCTAGAGTCGCGCAGGCTAAAATTCAGCTGACTGGCAGCTCCAGTCCATCCAAAGCTGTGTACCCCCCCCCCCCTGTGCATGCACGGCCTTGTCTAAGCATGGGTCGGGTGTTGAACCGCCGTTTTGAGGAAATTTTGGGACCGCTGTTTTTGTGGTCCAGAATGGAGGATTGGGTGTTTGTAGAGCGTTTGTACGGGGAAAGAGGGGCTCAGTCATGTTTGATAGTGCATTGTGGTAATAACCACACATTGATAACATTGATAACCACACATTGTACCACACATTGATGTGATTTCAGCCATGGCTAACAATGTTATTCCCGGCATGGCTCGCACGTACGGTTGGAGCACTGGGGAACATGTGTGTGCCAATATTTTTGGTCCCTCTCGTCATGGGGACAACTACATCCATTTGAAGTACACACGGAATGGAGAGGAGATTGAGCACAATGCCGCTTTTGATAAAGTGCTCTTCCCCATTCGCAGCCCCTCGCCATCCCCATCTGAGGGCTCCCCCACACGTTTGCTGTCACGTGTGTTGCGCGCATGCACGGCCTTGTCTAAGCACGGGGTGGGCGTTGAACGGCTGTTTTGACCGGACTTTAGGGACCGCGGCCGTGCTTGCGCGGGGGGGGGGGGGGGGGAACAGATGCAGCTGCCCAGATTTGCTCTGTTCCCTGCCCCTGTCTCGTGTTCCCTTGGGCAGGAGACACACTAGCCTGTGGTGGTTCCTCCTGCGGCAAAACGAAAAATATTTGCCTAAATTGAGTCCCCTCCCCTAATCAGGTCCGCCTGAGTTCAGCCATCAACATAAACACATACATCCCTGCACTTGCATGCATGAACTGCAAACACAAAACTAGTTGTGCCGATTCATGTGGAAGAATAGACATGGCACCTGCTAAATATCTTCTATGGTGCTGCAGAAGATGTGTCTCCCATCTTTGAAATACGGCTATAAGCCCACTTGTGCCCGCGTGATCACGTCTCCAACAGATTTGCACTCACTGGTGACCTACGTGTGTCTCGTTTTTGCGCTCCCATACCCTGCTGCCTCTGCAACCATGAAGAGCGATGCCCGTATGCCTCTGCTAAAAGCAAAGGTGACAAATAAGCGTGGCTGGGTGTGCAATAAGACACACCACACTTACGCATGGCCCTTGTGGGCTCTGTGTCATGTGGGCTTATGTCATGCCACTCTGGGAACTCAATACCCGGCACCCGTACTTGCTACCATGTATACATTTTTTTGCTACTGGGATCATATTTATGTTCTACAGGTTAGATGTATATACACCGTTCACTTCTACAAGCATAGGCTCCTCAAAATGATTTCCTTCCTTGTACAAGCATATGCACTCGGACCTCACAAACCCCAGCTCACTGATGAATCCAAGCATGCATTTTTGGGCCCTCAAAGTTGCTGCAGTCTTGCATTCAGTAGAACCAAGCAGCTGGAAACTCTAGAGCTCTTCCCTCTGAGTGCAAATGAGCATATTCCTCTTAACCCTAGGTGATTGGAAATATTTTTTTCATTTTTCATGTGCTGCTCATTGTGTGAGCACTCAGCACTTGCCATGTCAACCATACAGCACAAGCCAAGCAGCATACCTCCTGCACGAAACCGAAATGGTGAGGAACCTGGCACAAACTGAGCTGTATTTGCGTGCTACCGACACTGCTAGGGGCACCTGAATGATGGTACACACAATGATGGCTTACCGCCCCCCACAATCATTTTGTAAACACATTTGTCCAATTGATTGCTTCCGCACACGCTTACAGGGCTTGCATAGGAACAAGCTAGGAACAGCAATTGACACCCCACCTTGTCAACGACCTCCTACCAACATGGCACGACCAATTTACAGGCATACACACCAAAGACCCCCTTCCCCCCGCCGGAACAACTGCAACGGCCCGCTGGGGTAGGTCATTGACCACACCGAGGATGGAGACATAGAAAGCCCCATAGGCCCGATGATAGAACACTTGATACGATGGGAGATTGCTACCCTAATGACACCAACCAACCAAGAGGAAGCCTGTACCCTTCGTGAACGGCCTTTAAGAGTGCGTTTGAATTGGTGATTCACATTCACGCAAATTTGGTACCATTTTGGTGTTTTTTGAAGAAAACCTCATGTTTTGGCCCGATAGAAAGTATGTTAAGGTGTCAAATTGTTGCCCCACTCTCGTTCTGCATCATCCAACCGAAAGCTGTGCCTCAAATGGACCCACCAGGGCCAAATGGTGCCCTTAACTGTAATTGTAACTAACCGTCATTAGTGTATATGTAGGCTGGGTGTGAACAAGGTGCAAATTTCGCATGAATTCACGTGACTTTGGTCGAACATCTGATGATTGTTTCATGATATGCATCCATTAAGCCGCCCCAACGTACTACCTCACTACCCACCATAGCCCCATCCCACAGGCAAACATGGTCATTGTGTGTTGTGTTTCTATCTTGCTCTACGGGTGCCTTTGCGGGATTGGAAATGGCTGCGCAGGGCTCTTGCGGGATTGGAGACGGCTTTGTAGGTTTTGAAGGTACGGTGTGTCTATTAGAAGCTGCCTCCTCGCACGGGCCACGTGTCTTGTGCAGCACTGGTGGGGGATTGGAGAGACTTCATCCTGAAGGCAACTTGGGGAGTTGTGCTGCTTTTCCCCCAAATTTTTCCGTTAACAGGCACAAGGCACTGCCCAGTGTGCTGCCGACGAAAAACAATTTGGCGCGCCTTGTCTGAGTGTATGCTTTTTCCACTCATTTTTGATTTGCTCAACAAGCATTCGGGGTTGCCAGTGAATGAGTTAGGTTGTCCACTAACCGCAGCGCAGTTGTGCACGTGGTCGTATGAGCTGTGAGTACCGGGGGTGCTTTTGTTCATGGATGCACAAGAATCAGCACAAAATCTTTTGAACTGCTTACCCTTCTCCGATTTTGTCCTGTAAAGTGCGTGCTGTGTGTGCGCTGTGCAAAATTGCCCTCTAAAGATTGGCAACCTGCACATACAGCACCAACAATCTTTCAAAAGGTCCACTTCTTGGTGGATCATCTGTACGAGCGTATGTCCACATTATCAATGCTGAAGCTGCGATACAAAAAGCAAATACCAACACCAGCTGAGTGTGTTTGTAACCATACATAGCAGTGCAGCACAGCTGGAGGCCATTGCCACAGCAGTGCATAGCCCGACACCTACCCGCCCACCTCCCTTTGCGTGATTTGTAGCAGTGACCATATGCCTCTGACATGAGGGTATTTGGAAGCTATGTACCTGTTGCCCATACAGGGTCGTGGCGATCCAAGGTCGCACTGCGGGTATACTCAAGGTAGGAATATAAGTGGCCCCTTCTGTGTCCCCTCCCAGGACCCTAGTCATTGACAGGGGAAGAAGCTATGGTATGTTCTGAGAGTGTACTTAGATCATGAGGCTATCTCGTACTGTTGCAGCACTAGTGCAGCTTCATCACAAAAAAATATGCGAGCTCTGTATCTGTTGATTTACGCCCCCTTTGCACAAACACAGCATATGTATGGCGGCTCCATGGTACTGTCGTGGCTCATTGCTGCTTATGTGACATGCATGCATCAGTTTGCAAGTTCATGCATGAAAGCATTGTGTTCCGTGGGTTCCACCTCCAAACAGTACTACGTGACAAACGTCAGGGCAATGAGATTGTTTTTGGTCAAGTGCAAGCACGGCGTTTTCTAGGCACGGGGTCCCCGTGATGCTGTTGTTTTTCTGGTCCCTGGTTCAAGGGGGGGGGGGGTGCAGCTACGACCATGTGCCTGGGTCCATGTCTTTGTTCACAGCAAAAATGTTTTGTGGTGCTCGGTGTTCCAGAAAATCCTCCAACAACAAGCAAAGTAATGCAGTGCTGCGTGGAAGCAGCTTGTTATTTACCGCGCCACCACCAAGTATGTTGCAACACGAAGGAATCTCGATGGGCAGACTGGGGAAGGGACAGGGACGTTGTGGATCACCCACGAGTTAGGGCGGGTGAAAAATGGCTCCGGGCGGGGGGTTAGAGCCGCCCCGCACCCCTGCAGCAATGCGGTGACAAGGGCCAATGGTGATCACGCCCTCCACGGGTGATGACAGTTTGCTATCGTTGGTGCATAGGCCAGGGGGGTTTATGTGATCACAGTTCAGCACGTCGGCCAGGAGGGCCTCTGTGAGTTCTACAGTTACAGGGCACCCCCTGGCCCATGGGCTAAGGAGGACAAAGTGTGATCAACAGTTTTCGCAGGGGTCCCTCATAGGCCACTGCAGGGTCAAGCCGAGCAGATAAGTGATGGGAAATAGGTGTGGTGATGAGCCCGGGGGGGGGCGGCCGGGCCCGGTCCTTGTATGCGACACCCCCCAGCCCCCCCCCCCCCCCGAAGTTTTGACAGATAGCGGGGGGGGGTGTCGCATCAGGACCGGTGGTAGTCCCCCCCCCCCCCGGGGGTGATGAGGCAAAGTGGCACAAGGCGGGGGGAGGGGGAGGAGAGGAAGGGAGTTTGGGGGGGGGTCGAGAACCGGGAGTTGGAGGATGAAGGGTATGGGAGGGGCGGCGAAGTGCGTGTGACGGCGCAGCATGCAGTACAGCCCATGCACCTTCTACAGCTATGGCTACCGTGGGCGAAGGGGCATGTGCCGTTTCCGGCGGAGCACAAATGGGCTGGGTCGCCCACCACACCACGGCCGACAAGTGCAAGGCTGCATGCCTGGAAGCCACGGATTGTGTTGCTGCCGAGCTCCGGAATGGAGGTGATTACGGAATGCAGTGCCACATTTGGAAAGGAACGATGACGGGCATCTCCACGAATGATCAGGATGAGACGACGTGTTGGAAGTAGGTCTCGGTGCGTGTGGTTTGTGGCAGTGGTGTGTGGGAGGGATATGGCCAGCCGTACTCCTACGGTGTACCCAACAGAGGGCTGCTCAGGGTGGAGGGGCCAAAGCCAAGGAGGAAGTGTTCCAGACGTTCGCATTGCAAGCACTTTAAATTTTGATCTTAATCTTGTTTTTATGTATCCCATCACAAGGTAATTACAGAAGGAGTTAAGACCTCTGGAGTACACGCCTCAAATGGGAGAAGCGAGCTCTAAGCCCCCTGGCCTCTATGCATGGTAGCGCATAGTACTGCTAAGCCCCCCCCCCCCCCCGCCCCTTTCTCAAACGTCAAAACAATATCCAGCAAATGATAGAACAAGGAGGATCGGGACACCAGCAATATATTCGCAGGGTAGCTAAGAGTTGTCCAGCAAACAGGTACAGAAGAGTTCGGCATAGTTGTGTTGCACGCCCCCAAGCAGCTTATGTGAGAGGGATAATGGCTCTTTAGGGCACAGTCTGCACTCGGAACAAGTGCTGTAGTAGTGATTAGCCGCGAAGATTGAGAGGTGCATCAAAAATCGCAAACAGCGGCTGATTCATGAGCTGAAGTTTCACAAGCTCAGCCCCTATCCCCGCTGCCTGCGGAGGAGGATCTGATGTAGTGGACTCTCCCTCCTTTTGGGTGTGAGTAGGACTGCATACCCGGAGAAACAGGGTCGCCTTCCCCTGTGATATTACCAGGTGGTGGTCGTGTGGCCCTGTCCTCACACCTTGCCTCCACCTGCTCTTGCAGCGGCCTGTGGGGCTATCAGGGGTGAGCCACACCCTCGTACCGGGAACCATGCAACTTTTCAGAATTTGCCTCGGCTGACATGGAAAAGTTTGTGTGCCTGTTCCCGACCCCCCCAAGGTTGTCAACAGTGGGTCAGGTGGGCTTGAGCCAAGCTCCGGCCCATACGAGTGCAGGTGCAAGTCTTGCAGACCCACCACCACCACCGCCCCCCTACATAAGGAATTGAGAGGCCTGTGGACCAAAATCAATCCACCCTTGCTTTTCCACAAGAGGCAAAATGCCTTAAAATGCTGTGAACCACTGATGATGTGTGACACTTTGTGATCCGGAGACCCTCGCCCTGCGCTGCGGTACATGTCCCACATCAGGTGTGGTGGTGATCAGCCTCCAACGTTCACTGTCATAGGAATGACTGGAGCATGCCAGCGCCGGCATAGGAGGGACGCCAAGGGGCAGACATGGCACTCTTGAGCAGAGGGATAATTGTCCCACTCTCACCCGCCATTAATCTGGGCCCCCACTGGCCCAACTGGCATATCTTTATGGAGCCTTTATGGTAACCTCCCGCCTCCCCCTGGTGTAAGCTGGTGTAAGCTGCAGTACCTCACCCCAATTGGATACCAAGTGTAGGATTACAAATATCTGCCGGGGATGTGGTGGTGGTAAACAAAGAAAAATAAGAAAATTGCAAAGTTGGTTGCTCAGGGGTATCTGGTGTTTGATTGTCTGTCTATCTGTCTATCTGTACTGCATCAGTGGCCGCCACAAAACTGATTTTACTGCCTACCTCCATTTTGCCATAAAACACCACCACAACAATGGTGACGAGGGTTAGTGCTGCTTAGAAGCCACATCGTTGTCTAAGCTACAGCACATAATTTGGGGACACACATTCCTCCTCTCCTCCGATTGCCATCCCTGTAATCCCTCTCCTTCTACTTCTGCTCCTTCCATCCCTCTTCACACACTTGTCCCCCTCATACGCGCCCTCCCTTCCTCTCGCACCTTCATAGATCCCCGAAAGAAAGAACTAGGTATGTTGTGTTGCTGTGTAGCTTGATGTGCCATCTCTTGGGACAAGTGGGGGTCCACAGTTGAGGCCGCTTCCGAGGATGCGCTTGAGGCATTTTCGGGACTGGCCTCGGCCCTGGTCCATATTTTCACGATGGCTTTTTGATCCATGATGATCCAACTTGGCCTTCATCAATGGACCGCGACCATTGGACCAACATAGAAGGTTGACCAAACACCTCCACATGAAGCACACCATGATGCCCCCCCCCCCCCCCCGCCCCCCCGCACGCCCGTTCTTGAGAATTTGAATTTGCTGAATTGACGCTGGGCCCCGGTACAACAGGGGCTGTGAAGCCGAAACCCACACAATCTGTTGTGTGGCCCTTTCCGGCCCAAGGACAATTGTCCCTATTGATTCCGCACTCTCTTGTAATTGTCTTTCTTGAAAAAGCCTTTCTTGTACCCTTCATCCTCGGGCTTTGATGTTACATGGGACTTGTTCACCGGTAGTTGAACTCCATTTGTTGGACAGTTTACCCAAGCATTACTGCCATAGCATCCAGTATGTCACAGGGAACACCTCCATTTGCACCTTTTTGAGTTTGCCCCTGTTTATCACCCAGAAAGATGGATGAATTACTCTTCATAAAGTTTTTGACACCCTCCCAAAGAAATCTATCTCCTAGGGAGTGAGAGATGGGGTGCTGGATGAGGATGAAGCAATACAATGTGAGTTCACAATATCCAAGAGCAATGCAAGGAGTGAGAGGTGTAGGTCCGGCTACCAGATGTAATATGAACTCACACACAGTGTAATGCGACCGCTATTAACAATTTTCCTGCCTAGTGCCGCATTGGGGGGATGACAATACCCAGCAGTGGGGTTACAAGGATACACCGCACCACCCCAACTGCAAGATTGATGTTGACCTGGCAAACAAATCACCTGGCCACTAAAATGTTTTTTGGGGGGCTTGGCATGCCACAAAGTGCATCCCGCATCTCGTGTTTGAGGAGCTTGACACTCCAGTGTTTTGAGTCACCATGGTAGATTCACTCTGCTCTAGAGACAGACACAGACATCGCACAGGTTGCCTTGCAGGCCTCCATCGCTGTGCACAGTACACACTTCGGACACCCCTGGATCAATGTCTCAGCCGCAGGACACTCATGGGATTTGATAAACCCTCATGGTGCCACGCCCGCTACCACCATGACACATATCTCTCTGGGACATCCGTTCCCTGCCAACACGGAGCGTTTTCACATTTTTTCAGACTTTTCTCAACCTTTGGGCTAATGCACCAAAATGTCGTCACCTTGGGGGGGGGTTTGTGTATGCTTTTCGAAATCTGTGAGAAAACGCCGTTTCAGAAATGTATGGGTTGGGGGGGGATAGGTGACCATATTTTTGAGTACCGAGGCCGAAGTTTTTGGCGTTTCAGGGTTTTCGGGCCTCAGGCTGCTCCGCTCACGCGTTGGGGACACCAACTCACAGGTTTTCCCCTGGGTGCTCCGACATATTGTGGAGTTGGAGCAAAGTGAAAGGAGGTAAATGGATGCATTTTGATGTGCTGAATCCAAATATTGTGGTCTCATGTCCCAACTTGACAGCCTGTTCGAGAAATTCTGCCATCTTTGATTTCTTGCACTCTGGTGAGCTTGATGTTGCAAGTTGCACCAGGCATCACCCGGGTGTCCAAGGTAGTTATTGGTCAAAGTCTTCAACATGTTGGGGTCTTGTGGGGACCCATGTTGCACATGTATTCTACACATCAAATGCAACAAATCCACCCGAATGACTTGACCCTCATATGCCCATATGTTGGAGTAATGGGGGTAGGGGTGCGGTGCAGTCTGTCTGAAACCAGACTAGAACAGGCAAAAAAAACCCAACCTGTCAACGGTAACGGCCAATTTTCGAAAAAATATGGTTCCGGACCCCCCCCTAACCCATACATCTCCGAAAAGCCCTTTTCAAGGGCTTTCCGAATATACCCCACATACCCCCCCCTTTGGGACACTCAGCAGGCACAAATGAGGCAACAACGGCACCAACCCCTGAAAACGCTCCGTGTTGGCAGGAAATTACGCGTCCTAGAGAGATATTGGTAAGACCACTACACCCACCTCACAAGTGAACATAGTAGGCTGGATTCAACTTGTACCTCCTTCTGCTACTCTTGCGACAACAAAGCTCATTGGGTACAACAGCCTGCAGGACAAGTGCTAAATGGTCCATGGGGTAAGTGAATTTTGCTTTGTTGGCCCAATTGTTGTAGATGCACCAAAAAGGCCAAAATAAATGAAAATGGCTGGCAGAAACAGGCCCGCCGGATTTAACCGGACTTGGGTTCAGCTGACCTATCGGCTCGGCGGACTTAGCGGCTTGGCGGACCTTCGGCCGGCCGTGGTCAACTATACAGCTGTAAGCATTACAGTCTGAGGCCGCCGCAGCAGTCATGTTATGTAAGGGGCCACAGGCAAGGCGGTACACATAGAAGGCGGTGCGCACACAAGGCGGAACACACAAAAGGTGGTCTGTGGCCACCGCAGGAGTCATGTCATTGGAGGGGCCACAGGCAAGGCGGTACACACAGAAGGCGGTGCACACAACAGACGGTCTATGGCCACCGCAGGAGTCATGTTATTGAAGGGGCCATAGGCAAGGCGGTACACACAGAAGGCGGTGCACACACAAGGCGGAACACACAAAAGGCGGTCTGTGGCCACCGCAGGAGTCATGTTATTGCAGGGGCCATAGGCAAGGCGGTACACACAGAAGGCGGTGCACACAACAGGCGGTCTGTGGCCGCCGCAGGAGTCATGTTATTGAAGGGGCCATAGGCAAGGCGGTACACACAGAAGGCGGTGCACACAACAGGCGGTCTGTGGCCGCCGCAGGAGTCATGTTATTGAAGGGGCCATAGGCAAGGCGGTACACACAGAAGGCGGAACACACAAAAGGCGTTCTGTGGCCACCGCAGGAGTCATGTTATTGCAGCGGCCATAGGCAAGGCGGTACACACAGAAGGCGGTGCACACAACAGGCGGTCTGTGGCCGCCGCAGGAGTCATGTTATTGAAGGGGCCATAGGCAAGGCGGTACACACAGAAGGCGGTGCACACAACAGACGGTCTATGGCCACCGCAGGAGTCATGTTATTGAAGGGGCCATAGGCAAGGCGGTGCACACAGAAGGCGGTGCACACAACAGACGGTCTATGGCCACCGCAGGAGTCATGTTATTGAAGGGGCCATAGGCAAGGCGGTACACACAGAAGGCGGTGCGCACACAAGGCGGGACACACAAAAGGCGGTCTGTGGCCACTGCAGGAGTCATGTTATTGAAGGGGCCACAGGCAAGGCGGTACACACAGAAGGCGGTGCACAAAACGGCGGTCTGTGGCCGCCGCAGGAGTCATGTTCTTGAAGGGGCCATAGGCAAGGCGGTGCACACAGAAGGCGGTGCACACAACAGGCGGTCTATGGCCACCGCAGGAGTCATGTTATTGAAGGGGCCACAAGCAAGGCGGGACACAAAGAAGGCGGTTCACACACAAGGCGGAACACACAAAAGGCGGTCTGTGGCCACCGCAGGAGTCTTGTTATTAATATACGGGGGGGGGGGGGTGTTAGTATATGGGGATATTACTACAAGGGGGGGTGACGGATTAAACCGGACTTTCGGCCGGCCGAAAGTCCGGCCGGACTTCCGGCCATTTTTTCGGCCGAAACAATGGGGGGGTGACGGAGTAAACCATACTTTCGGCCGGCCGAAAGTCCGCCGAGCCGATAAGTCCGCAGAGCCGATAAGTCCGCCGAACCCCAGGTCCGGTCTAATCCGGTGAGCTGCAGAAATGGCAATACAATGTTGCGCATGCCGAGTGGAGTGGTGCTGTGTTGGGTCATATTACTACCATGGACACAGGGGGTGAAACAAACCTCCCTCAGGTGTGTGTGATGAAAAGACGTTGTGCACTTAGCCAACGAGAAATACCCATTCGGGTTGAGCCATGCTTGCATCTAGGCGGCGAGGTCATGTTGAAGTCTGTGGTTTTGCCTTAGATTCCCACTAGACCTAGTTTATGGCGGCCCCAGTTTTTGGGGTTGTTGTCACTAGTAGGTGGGAAGCATTTGGGGCAATCATTGAGGGGGCATGCCTTCGATGGGCCATTGTTTTCAAGGAACCATAAAGCATACTTTGTGGCACATCATGCCCCTCAAAACCATCTTGGACCGGGCCACATACCAGCACATTTGGTGGCATGGTAAGCCCCTCCAAAACCATTTTGGAGGGTGCTAGGTCCCCAAAACCGCATATGTGGCATGCCATACCCCCAAAGCCATTGCATAGGTGGCCATGCCCCCCCCCCCCCCCACGAGGTTTCATAGTGACTGACCAATGGCCTTGTCAAATGATCCCTTTTCCCTTCTCCCAGAACCCCCCCCCCCTGCCCCAGTTGCTGCAGTGCAGCAAGGCAAAACACTGAACTGTGTGGTGATGACCATGCGCCTGTGACACGGGGGCGTATGCGAGCCCAGTATCCGTTGCCTCATGGC
This sequence comes from Eutreptiella sp. 'Long Island Sound 2002', assembly GCA_964036045.1. Lineage (NCBI taxonomy): Eukaryota > Euglenozoa > Euglenophyceae > Eutreptiales > Eutreptiaceae > Eutreptiella > Eutreptiella sp. 'Long Island Sound 2002'. Next base: position 32,947,309 of record OZ038382.1, read on the forward strand.
CCCTTGCCCCAGACCCTGTTCATTTCATGAAAAACGGTATGGGGGCTTGTGCGTGAAGAAGGGGAAGAAGGGGAAGCAGACCGCATTCTATGCCCACCTGCCATACTGCGTCCTCTCTACCTAAGCAAACCATTGCACTGTACTGCCTCTTCAGGGCATGGATGGCAGAACAATTTCAAGCCATGCTACAGTATGTTCCTCTTCCATATGGCAACAGGGATGGATGGCATTGGGACTTGGGGTCGGGGGGGGGGGGGGCTGACGATGCTCGATGATGTTGCCCTCTTTCCCACGCAAAATGGTCATCCTGCACTCTCTACTCACAGACCTTTTGCAAAAGGCGCCTAGGGCCGGTTTTCGGCTCTTGACAAGCTTTTTCCTCTTCTTGTGACCTGCATGTGCTGCATGTTGTGCTGACGCCGCTTCAACCAACACACACGTGACAGTTCACGTCACCATACGGGGGCTTTGTCACAGAACGTTGGCAAGTGCATGGCACCGGAGGGCGGTCAGGTCGTGCCGTCAGGTGTACTTGCAGCACTGCATCTCAGCCTGCGCTGCTGAGTTCAAGACGTTGTCCCCCTGCTGGCAACCAAATAGCGGTAACCAGAGGGGACGGTTTTGGGGCGCAAATTGGCTGCAAATTGGCTGCAACTATTACTTGCACGGCAGGGGGATAGCAAGCTGTAGGTGAACCCTCCCCACACTCCCCCACCGCTCGGCAAAAGTTTGCGATGGTGTTGGGCTGTCACCATTTTTTTTGGGGGTATCTTGTCTCATTGTAGACCATAGGAGTAGGGTCCTCTGGGTCAACCCCCCCCCCCCCTAGCGTCTGCGCAGAAGGTGGCCAAGGAAGGGACAAAAGAGAAAGAATCAATGTGGTTGTTAGAAGCCCCTGTCAGGAAAATCATCCTGCAGATGCACACAGCAGCGCGCACAAGTCAGTGCTGGAGTCGGCAAACCCAGTGGATGACACCACCACATGGGGTGCACCACGCACTCCCCATGGGGCGGCACCCACTTGTCCCTGGGCAAGGCTGGCGAAATCCAGGTAGCGCTGACACGCACCTTGCTGCCAGTCGGGCCATGGTGGTGTTGAACAGCGAGGCACGCGTGGCATTCCTCCAACCAGGAACCAGCGCCCGCACCGCAGGGTGTTGTTTTTTTTTTATTGACGAGATCTTTTTTGTACATAAAACCCCCTCCAACCGCCAACCTCCAACTGCCGTCGGTTACGCCCAATCACTGTCGGTTCCCCCCCAACCGCAGTCGGTTACCCCCAATCGCCATTGGCCACTCTCTTATTGCTATCAGTTACCTTGCAGCCGGAAAAAGAAGCCGTATCGGACAGCCGTAACAGCCATGCACGTTGTGTGCATTCTTGCATCCCGGACAGCACATCAACGACCTTGACACCTGACCCCACCTTGGAACACCTTGTTTACCCCCAACTTCCCCGCACCACCGGACGGCCTGATTGCGCCGATGGTTCCTCGCGGGCCCGCGCACCGTGGACGCCCCATAGATAGCAGCCCAAGGCGGCAGACGACAGACTCTAGGCACGGGAGGGTGGGGTTCGATCCGGCACCATGTGCGGGGTCTACTGCCGGCGCAGCCCGTGTGCGCACCCCGGTGGGTTACAACTTGCGGAGTTAGGGAGTGGTCTTAACGTACCCCAGGCCAGTTTGTGGGAGCGCGAGGAGGGGGGCATTCCCCGGTCCTGGCTATAGGACCATCGCAGGGGGTGAATGTCCAGGATACAGGGGGAGGGAAAATTTTGCCAGGGGAGAATTTCGCGGGGAAAATTTCGCCGTTAAGAACGGTGGCGAAATTTTCCCCTGGCGAATTTTTTGGCGGAACAGTTCCATCCTTTGCCACCGCGGCAGAGGGATTGTGTTTCCTAAGAAGAGCCAAGCGCTTACCAACGCGCCTGAGCCAACCGTTTCTTGCGCAGATGTATGGAATCTGGTGCTGCTGATCCGGTAGTATTGGTGCTGGAGGGGCTGGGGCCTGTTTTTTGTGGTGATGTGTTGCAATTTTGGAGTCTCCGTCTGGGGCGTGTCTTGTTGTGTTATCACCGTCATTTGGGCGTATGGCACTTGGAGCTTTGGGGATTTCAAGGGTGGCGAAATTGTCCCCGGGCGAAATTTTCCCTCCCCCTGTAGGCCGGGCAGTCCTTTGCAGATGCCTGCCGACCCCCTGGAACTCTGCCGGGGCCACACATGACCTACCGCCAGCTGCTCCCACATGGCCTACGTCCGGTGTGATCACTTTCCACGCACAACTGCATTGGGTCGTGTGCTGATATCGAGGGTGCACACGCATGGGAACCATGGAACACGAACGTGTATGAACATACAAAATGGCTGCAGGCATGGGGGGTCACCTCACCTTTCCCCTCCGGCCACCACACAGGTCCTAGCTCTGCGGGGATCTCAACAGCATATTGAGTCCTGTTGGCCCCTCCCAGTGAGGGTTATGGGGGCAAAATGTTAAGTGAACAGTTGCATAGTGCTTCGAAAAGTATTGGAGACGGCGGTTGGAGAGTGACCGTCGGTGATTCGGAGTAACCGACGGCGGTTGGAGGCCGGTGGTTGGAAGGGGCTGTCTAGTAAAACTTTTTTTGTCATTCAAAGTAGACCCTGCGGTGCATGCACTTAATTGGTTCTTGATTGGAGGAAGGCCACGCGTGCCTCATTGTTCCCTTCCCATGTATGACTTCTTATTGCTTGGCACCAGACCACCATCAGAAAAGAAACGAGGTCATGCGTTGCTCTTTAAACCCTGGCTCATGGAAAGGAAGTAGCCCAGCCCCACAATCTGGCAGTCCCACAAACCCTGACCAATGCATACCAGCCTCGCCGTCCGCAAGCATACCTGTACCTCACAAGCACTTGATAGGCACGACACGAGCAAGGGGGAGGCAATAGAGAGTACGTTAGCGCGCCGGGCACGCGCCGGGCTCTTGTCGGGCAAAGTTTTCCCACGCTTTGGTGTGGCCCCTCAAGTTGGGGTTAAGGACTACCACTCTTTGGTTTGGCCACTTGAGTGGTCCGTCAAGCGCAAGAGGGGGATTCTTTGATTTCGAGGTGGGTGGCCATGATGGGGCCTACAAGGGTAGGGTGCATTATGATCGTCCGATTTGTTGGGTGAAAAAATGGGAATTTAATCGATCATCAACAGTCATGCAATGTGTTGTGCTCGGGGTTCCTGGGCTAGAGGAGGGAGTGATGTTTGGGGGTAAAGCATTGTGATCAATGGCCGGAACATTCATTTGGATGGCGGGCGCGCGCCGGGCAAACGTACCCTCATAGTCTCTCCCAGCAGCAGCCATGATGGGTCACCTATTGAAGTACTAGGCCCCAACAGGGTTGTGGTGGCTTGAAGCCCCGGAGGGGGGCAGAAGGGGGGGGGGGGGTCCAGGGGCCGATGGGGGGGGGGGCGGGGGTCCAGGACCCTAACATATATGGCTCAAAATGACCACCTCGTCGCGCTGATCGTTTTGAGTCGTGTGTTGTTGGGGTAAACCAGCCCCAGCTCCTTGATCCTGCAGTCCCACAACCCCTGACCAATGCATACCAACCCCAGTCCCACAATCTTGCACTCCCTCACCCTCTGACACTTACGTACCAGCCTAAGTCTGGACATTTTCTCTAGTATGATTTCCTCTTCTATTTGACGCCACGAATACCCATTGCCTTACACATATGTTTGAGATCCCAAGCTGTGGGTTTTCGTTTTTTTCCTCCTTTCACACCCCAAACGGCTGTCTACATCCCTCGACACTCACTGGCTCTCGACAACCTGAGCACAGGGAAAAAAAGCTTTGCGCAGGGCGAGGGGGGGGGGGCGTTTGAGCCCCAAAAAGGAGGGCGGGGGTCTGAGATTGGAAGAAGGCTGTGACGCGCAGTTTGGGAAACCTGCCTAATTTGTGGAGTATTTTAGATTCCACCTTGTTGTGCTCCCCGGGGGGCATGGGGCCCGGTTTTACCATATAGTATGGCCCTTTTATATAGCCATATTGATCTCTCCCTACCATGGGGACCTCGAGAAGGCACGGGTTATGTTACGGGGTGTCAACCGGGGGCAGGGGTTAGGTAGCCACTATACCCACATGTGGGCCATTTCTGATTTTGTCCCCGTGCTGAGCCCTTGATTTCTCCCTAGTCCACAGTAGAAGGGTGAGACTTCCCTACCACGCTTTACACGTTGAGCCGGGGCCGTAGTCTTCACATTGATGGAGCGATGGTGCCCAAAGATCAACGTGTGCTATTTCTCAGTTATCTGGTTTGTTTCCGAAACAATTTGCAATAAAACAGGTTTCTCAAACTCTGCGGCGCGCAGAAAGCGTTCTCTAGGGCTTCAACGTTAGCCCTGCTTAGAACACACACGCGGTGCAAGCAATTTTTTTTCAGGCCTAAGATGGTTGAATTTTTATTCACCAAATACACGGCAAATGAGGATTTGTTTGAATCCCCTCGTCTACTGATTCCAAAAAGTACCATTTTCGCTGTTCTGAGTTTTGGGGTCCGGGGCTGTCTCGGCGCGGGATTTGCACCGCCTACCGTTTGAGTCTGGAAGCGCGGGGGGGGGGGGGAGGATGAGCTCAACGTTTCCCCCTGTGCGCTAACGTTTTGCCCCCGGGCCCTGCACCATCGGAGCCTCGGGTCTGTTCTTCTCAGGCATATTTCCTGCTTCTTTGTGTGTTGCTCAGTGTGCCCAAAAATCACCAATCCCGTCTGTGGGTCGAACGTGACTTATGTTAACCAGTGCTACGCCATCTGCAACAAAGTGAATCCGAAACATCTTGGGCCTTACAATCCGTGGCAACAGGCTGGTGTGGAGAGGGGATATGCAATGAGCAGGGAGTATGCGGAGGGGCGTACAGAGTGGGGCTGGGAAGATGGAGAATGCGAGAAGAGTGGATTTGGATCTAACGTCGATTTGTAGGCCGATTTTAAAGCTCATATGCCCCAAGGGGAGCTCAAAGGCGTTCGTGGCAAGCAAAAGGGGACGGGGGGAGGTTTGAAGAGAGGTGGATGGGAGGACGGACAGGGCACCTTTATTAGACACTACAAGCTCTTCAGTTGGATGTTCATTCTCTTCAGGTGGAAATGGAGGATTTGGTGGATATGGAGGATTTGGTGGAAATGGAGGATTTGGTGGAAATGGAGGATTTGGTGGATTTGGAGGATTTGGTGGAAATGGAGGACCTGGTGGATCTGGAGGATTTGGTGGAAATGGAGGATTTGGTTCTGGAGGTCAATGACTGCGTATGTTGCATTGCTGTATGGCGTGTTGTGATGTCTCGAGACCAAGGGGAAAGCGATAGGATCTACCAAGCGTTTTCGGCAGCTGTGGGCAACGCGGTGCGGTTCTTTCCCAGAGAACAACAGTGCGGGCCCTGGACCTTGGTACATGCTAAGATCCGAAAGCCTGGAGCATGGCGAGGGCCTTGCACCCCGAAAACAGTAGAGGCCGAATTCTTGCATGACACGGCATCCCGGGATACGCGCGTCATTTTGAATGGAAGCATGGTGCATGCACAGTACAGGCATAGGAACCAACCACTCCGCAGAAGGAGCAAAATGGACAGAGCTGCAACACACATCAAATGGCAAATGAGAGAAACCTGCCTGCAAAAAGGTCATTAAACCATGAGGAAAGTCCATGAAACATCAAACCCATGCAGGAAAACCGTTGCTGTCATGGGTCGCCCCCATGAGGCACCCACCTTTAACAGTCCTCTTGACTGTGCTTGTAGGTGAAGTCAACTGTTTAATTCTCAGCCCCCTTGATTTTCAAAATTTTGATCATCTATTGCTCTGTTATATTTCATATTCTGGGCCATAGTAAAGAATCATCAGGATTATTTGTGACTAAAACAATCTGCACACCCCTGTGGAATTTTTCGCAGGAATAAGCCGTGCATGTGCAATACTGAATTGTTCCCAGGATGCTGAGATTCTAGAGGTTCTAGAAATTCCATACACTGCCGCACCTACAGAAAGAGCCGTTTCACATTTTCCAGGAGAACAACAATGCTTTGGTTTCACGCATGCTTACTTTGTTGCGCATGGTACGAACATCCTTGGTGTCATGTGTCGCACACTCAAGATTTGTGTCAGCCCACTACGCAAGAGTCATGCATGATAAATTAAGGGATATGCTCTGCAACAAAAATGTGCCCAAATTTGGATACGTTGAATGCACACTGAATTGGGCCAAAGGTCAGGTACACTTGTGGCACAACTACAAGGTCTATTGGTCTTTGCACCCGTCACAAGAGTATGTTGCCCTGTTGTATGTTTTGTTCAACCTCGTAACTTCACACTGATGAGGAGTAAACACTGAATGAAACAAAAATCGGTATTCTGGAGAGAAACGGATTGAAAAGTGAGATCTGTTTTGACTTAGTACAAAATCAGAGTCGAAAAAATACAAACCAAGTAACACTGAGTGTGTACTTGGTGAAAGTGAGGAAAAACGAAAATGAGTAAAGACAGCTTTTTGGAAAAAAAAATCATAGGTGCTACCAACTAAAAGACTTAACTATATGTGCTACCAACTTTGTCTTTGGATGGCTCTGCATGGTTGTGTGGCTGCACCAGAAGCAATCAACAAAGCGAGTACAATCAAAGCACCTTCCTCAACCCCCCCCCCCCCCTGGCCCCAAATCTAGCAATCCATTCCGCAGCTGATATCCCTTCAAAGTGCTCCGTCAGTTTCATTGCAGACTATAGTCCAACCACGAATGAGGAGGCACCCTGGTTTGAGGCAAAGAGGGTTCTGTAAGTGCATTTATTACTGTGTTCTACAATCTCCACACAACGCCATTTTAGATTGCTGAATTCTGGCAAGACTTTGTTGCCCAATTAGAAAGAGAGTGTTTGTGCCTGTGTCCATATTTGTCAGTTGTCTATCAGGGAGTGGGAGGCATGCAGTACGCTATCTGGACATAGATCCGCATTGTACAGCTATCTGGACATAGATCCGCATTGTACAGTTGCCCATTAACGGCCATTCGGTCATGCTGCCTGATCTTATACAAGACACTTGCAACACATGTCCATCTTCAAATATTTTCGAAACCTACACTGCAGAAATAGGAAAACAGAAGACTCAAAAGTGTAAGTATGTTGTAGGCGCTGATGAATATTGGGTGAAATGGAAGATCTTGATGGCTTATTGTTGTGGTGCCTTTTGTAGAGAAATTAGGACACTTTCTTAAGTCGGGTGGAAGTTGATTTTGATCCATTGTGCTTTCATGCTCTGTAGACCGGCTCGAAAAAAAAAAAGTGCTGTGGTGTTTGGTTTGCAGTGTTGTGCGGCAACCACCACTGACCCTTCAGACGCCTTTGCTTTTCAGTGCTAATGAAAGATGCAAGGGGGTACGGGTTCAGGGAGAAGTGGAACGAGACGGGCTCTTAGGAGAGGTGTAGAGTGGAGACCTGTATCACAAGTAAGGCTCTTGTGGCAAGGGCTTCAGACTGGGGCACAATGAGAGCATGGTATTTGTAGCCATGCATTGTATGCGCCGACTTGCCAAGGGACCTTGGAGCCATTGTGAAGGTTCCTTGAAAGTGTTGACAAATGCTTCATCTTTTGAGTCATGGTTTTGAGAGGGTGTTGCACCACATGGTGATGATTGTTCACAGCGTACACTGTGCAGGTTGCAACATAGTGTGAAAATTTATTGAAGCAGAGCAGTTTGATGATCAACAATCCCAATGCAAACCACAACCACGCTACAAAATAGAAACAGCCTTTTTCCAATATTATTTGCACTTAAAGGTTAAAAAATAAGATACATGCCTTTTTGCAAGATGCATGCCGTCAAAGGTATGGTGGTAGCATGAATATGACAAAGGATGTGTTTCATTTTGGATGCATGGCCCAAGAGTGGTCAACCCCTAGATGAGGTTATCTTGCTCGGTTATGGTAATGTCTTTTTTATGTCAATTGGGTTTCGTACCAATCATTTGGAAGATTTCGACTATGGTGTTGGGTTGATCAACTAGGCAAGGTCACATGGCAACACTTATGGATCTTGCTTTTGGAAGATTTGACACTCAAGTGCACCGCTATGCTTTTTGCATTTGGCCTAGCTGAGAAGGAAAGTACCTCGGCATTGTGTTTCACCTTTCAGTCCATTTGCTGTGCACTTTTGGTGTGGTGTCTTGGCTTTTATTGGGAGATGTTGCAGAGACATGTATTAAGCCGCTGCCTCTTTGCTACTGAAGCTCACAAAACAAGAGTTGCTAAGCATGGTCCATTCGTATGGCCTTTGCACTACCCCTCGTTGTTGCAAAGGTTTACAATCTAGGGAATCGGCATTCAGTGCCCAGAGGATAGAAACCGAGACAGTAGAGAGAAATGATCAAGCAAGTGGCAGGGTGAAATTACAGCATATAGATGAGAGATTGAGAAGGAGCGCACATAGGGAAGGACGCACAGAAGAGACAGTGGAGCTGCAATAACTGGGCAATACAGCAAAGGGATACGGAGTAGAAGCATGCATGGAAGTGGCAAATGAGAGAGAAAAGAGCAGTTAAGCAGGTAGGGTATGTGTCACCATTGACAAAGGAGGAGAGAGAGTTATGAAAAATCTGAATACTAGAGGGGCAATGCGTTGCGACAGCTTACGCTGATGCACATAACCCAAGATGCACCCTGGCCACCCCCTGAATTTGGTCTGCTGGTGTTCATTTGGCGACTTAGAAATGATGTCCTGTCCAGCATTTACATGGTCTAATGGCCTGCCCCTGGCCCCAATTCAAATGGTCTGCACTTTGACACCGCCTGCATCTTCCTCTTGTATCTCTTCGCTCCTTCTGTTCAACTTCCATGCTCTGCATGCTTGCATGTGTCATTCTGCACCATGTTGCCTCTCTTTGCCTTCCTTGCTTCTAAATCAATATCTATTGTCTATTATCCCTCTCCTTTGCCCATCTACCATTTTGCGTTTTTCCTTCCGGGGGATGGCCCAAAATGGGATCCGGGGGTGTTGGGTGGGTGCAGGTGAGTGGTTGATGACCACTGATATGAAGTGCAGTCCATGCCAGTGCCTCCATTTGGGCAGTAGAATGTAGTTCAACCAGGAATGGATGTCATGGGAGTCTGACGGTGTGCACTGGGCAGGACTGTGTGGGGCTGTGCATCGCCAATTGCATCGCCAATGATTGTCATTTCCAGGTAGCCAGTGATCCGTGCATCGCCAACGAGAGCCAAGCACGCAATCGTTGCAGCGGCAAACAACAAGGAGTGTGGGCATTTCACATGCACACCTGATGAAGAACCTTAGACAGATGTGCCCCGCCCGGAGCGACCACCTGGGAGCTGCTTAATCGTGGAGTCGCATGCCTCATAGCGTACAACTATATACTCACTTGTGGGCTTGTTTCCAGTAGCTCGAATCTCCCACGAAACCCGAACAGGATAAGCGATGTAATCCATTGTGATATATATTTGACGCCTTTCTTTTGCCGAATGTTTCTGGTGCCTCCTTGCTTGCCCCTGAAGCTGGGGATTTCATGGGGCTCTTGACCTTCACAAGACCCAAACATTTGCAGTTCCATCCGTTGCGATATCTCCATCCCCTTCGGCATACCGCATTTATATATTGACATTTTTTGCCGAATGCTTCTGGTTCTTCCTTGCATACCTTTGAAGCTGGGGCTCTTGACCTCCACAAGATCCGACCAGGATTTGCAGTTCCATCCATTGCGATGTCTCCATCCCTTTGTCGCATACAGAATTCTGTAGGGTGTCTGCATATAAATACCAAACCTCATTGGCAGTTTACAGTTTTGGTGATGAATGGCTGTTGGCACCAGCGTACCGTGAGTTCAAATCTGAATGCACAGCTACTTCACCTTTTGTGCCTAAATGTCGCGCTCTTGTCTGTTTCCAAATGATTGAGCAACAGTGCGTGAATCAATTTTGCAGCATTCCAAACAAAAAAAAGCCATTGCATAAACAATCACACCCCATGTGTAGTACACAGACATTATCAGAAGTTGGGACCACGTTGGGCTCTTGAGTCAACCAGCCGTCGGTCTGGCTTTGTGGGTGCAAAGGCCAGTCATCTCATTAAGAACAAGGGAAGAAACGCACGCGTTTTTGGTGATGTCGAGATGTCAAATAGAACTGCGGCGGTCAGGGGCCAAGAAGGGGCTAATCCTGTCCCAGGCCGAGCAAACCACCATGGGCATGATCCAGAGTTTGCTGCAGGGACACGCTGCCATGATTCCAAGCCTGAGGCAGCAGCCAGCCAGGATTTGGACAGATGCATTAGTCAGGGGTGCCGTCCCTTCCAACCGCCCCGCCTCTTCTTCCAGCGCGTCCTCGTCACTGAGGAGGTACAAGCGTTTGCAGAGGGAAGCACGGACGTCTCACAGTATGTCACAGCGTAGGAGGCAAGTGCACCACATGCAACAGCAGTCAGCCTTCATGGCACCCCCCCCCTCCCCCTCTGGCCGCATACCGGGCACTGATCAGGCCGTCAGGGGAGGACGCCATGGGCAGAAGGTGCATTATGGATCCCCCCCCCCCCCCGCAGGCAGGGGGATCCCCGCAGTAGTGCGGATGCCTGCTGGTCATGGCAGAAGGTTCAAGGGCGAGAGGCCAATAGGCGCCGCCACAGGCCAACAGAGCCAACCACCAAGGCCTTGTGCCACCCCCCCCACCCCCTCTGGACAATTATTCGCATGGTTTAATGAGGGCTGGAAGTTTTTTGAATTCGGTGAGGCTGTTCGCACATCAACAGTGTGAATGCCCCGCCTAGAGCACTGCAGTGGTTTGACACAGCCCTCCCTGCTTCAGGAACAGATGTACTGGGAGGGGAAACTGTGGCCTGTGGGTTTTGTTCATTTTTGTGGTGGATTGTTGCTCTAGACTACCAACGTAGATGCAACCAGTGGACAAGGCCCCCCCAGAAGGGGGGTTGCGCAGCACCACCCAACCGTCCACCAGGTGAGTTCATATCTGCCCGTTTGTACCTGTTTTGAGCCCTACGTGGGGATCCTATTCCCAAAGCTTCCCCCAGTGGAATGCATCTGCCCTTTTGCACATGCCACGAGGCCTATGTAGGGAGGCTGCCCAGGCGTCCCCCAATGGGAGCCCATGTAGCGGGTGTTCCAACTGACGTAAGGGCGTCACAGCCGCGCCTACAGCCCAGCCCATGACCAGGGATGCACACTCCGACATCCAATGCCCTAGTCACAAGTAATTCATGCCTGGTATACCCCCCCCCCCTCAATACAGACTCGGAAAACACCGAGACAGCGGTTTTCTTTATGCCTCAGGCCGAATCTCCCAAGGCAGATCAGGCCCCATCCAAAGGCTGGAGGCGTCATGCCTCGTCCACGTCCGCACCGGTACGGACATCAGCTGCCGTGGCGGTCTTGGGCACACCTCATGCAGGGCGGGGGCTGGGGGGTCATAAAATGTTGGGAAGCTACCGTGCCGTACAATTGATGTCCAGTGCCATGTCCGTTGCACAGCTAGTCTCAACTATCACAGTCTGTGTTATCTGGATGCACATGGGGTGCATCTCGAGCTATTTCTGCTCTGGTTCAATGGTAACCGAACCCACTTGACTAGTAGAGTCGAGCCTCTCAGAGGGGCTGAGGATCTGTGGAACGCATACCGTGAGGGTTTTGCATCAACCCCCCCTCTTTTTTCGGCAACCATGTTTTCATGCCTTTTAGCCATGGAGCTTTGCCACATTGTTGTACGAACCCGCTCAATACCAACAGTTCCAAATGCCCATCAAAGTGGCCTAGGATAGAAGGACAAGAAGTTGTTTTGCATGACTGTGAAATTCGGAAAGCTTTACATTTGCATCTTTGGGGCAGCATTTGGAGACCCACAAAACCACAAATATTATCGCCCCTGCCTTGCTTTTAACATGTCTCTTTGCACGGAGATGCAAAGAGACATGCCTGGGGCCAGGAGGGGGGGGGGGGGCTTTCTGCAATACCACTGGTGGTGAGAAGCACAGAGGGGCTCCTGCGGTGTCTGCGGTGTGCAATTTGGGTAATTATCGTGGAACAGGGGAAATTGCACTATTTGCGAACCGTCCTTTGGGAAGTGGTTATCGCAACATTTTTGTCCGTTTTGAGTATTGTGCCTCGCCATTGTGCTGTTGGACCGACTTCCTTCACCAAAAATCGAGGAAAATTAATGCAGTGCCGATTACCCTAAGGCTAATCCCCCTTCCCTTGCGGTGCGCCTGCGGCACGCAATCAGCGCTCCCTCTGCCCCAAGGACGCCAGCCGGCACGCCAACAGCTGCGAATTTTGTGTTGAGGACCGGGGGCATGTCATGGAGGAGTCGGGGTAGACGACGTCATGCCCCTCTGTGTGTGTGCCACTGCCACCCCGAGCCTGTGCGTGGGAGGAAGGGGTCCGTCTGAGGCGCCCCGGGCCAGTGGGTGTGCGTGCACGACCGGGACTGGGGTGGGCCGCGTGTGGACGGGGCTTGTGGTCTGGGGGCGGGAGTGCCCGTCCGCCCCCTCGTCGCCCGTTCTTTTGGTGCTACAGCCCCCTTTTGTTGCCAAGATGACGCCCGTTCATGTGTGAGTAGGGGGTGCACTGCCAACCGGTTCCTGCCTCAGACCTGCAGATGTGACCTGCCATCGGGCCATGACGCTTCCAGACAGGTGTGCCCCCCGTCCACCAAGCAAAGGGGAAATGCGTAGCACTGGTGAAGGGCTTGTGGCATGTGGACTGTGTATTGTCAGGCCAAATACCCAACATTCCTGCTGGCACGATGGTCGCTGGAAAAGGTGGAACTGGCGATTCCTTGGCCGTCAGTAGGGGGGGCCACCGGATGTGCGACACCCATTTTGGGCGGACCTCTGCACGTCGTAGCCGCCCCCCTGCTCAACCTGCGAATTGGTATTTGGGATGGTCCCGGCACTAGAAATCTCAGGCCCGATGTGGGGCCACGGGGCCGAGGGTCACTCTTCCCCCGTGACGCGGTGTGCGCTCTGCCCCGCACCCCCCCCACCAATTGGGACTAGGTACGCGTGGATTGCATGGGACAAAAACCAAAAATCCTCGCAAGTACATGAATCCCAACAGAGAGCCCAAGAGCCCAGTGGCCGCTAGTTACCTGCCACAAAGCCACATCTCGCATGTTGAGTGGTGTTTGGACAGTTTTGGGGTCCTGTGTAACCCCCGGACCCAATAAGAGCCCAATAACAGGGGAGCGGGGGGGCTGGAAAGAGGGCTCGGGGGTCCACCTCCGGCCAGATGAATTTACATCGGGCCCAATGATCCCCCGACGAATTTTTAGATTTTGAGGTACCACTTTTTTGGGGGCGGGGGTCAGAAGTTTGTGCTTGGTGGGATTCGAACCCTGGCCTGCAAAACGGCTGAGGGATAAACCATCACGCGGCCGGCGAGTCGGTCCGGTAATCAAACCGACGCCGGTCCGCTCGGGCGCTGACTGTTTTTCCACTCAACGAATGTCGGTCGCTGCATCAATGAGCCTCTCCTTCGTTTGGAGATGCAGGCTGACACCAAAACAACCCAGCTGGGTGTTCCTGCCTGCATGCCTGCCTGCCTCATTGACTGCCTGCCTGCCTGCCTGCCTGATTGGCTGACTGTCAGCTTAATTGACTGGCTCTAGTGTTCTAGCACTCTCTTCCAGGTGCCTTCCCGGTTTTTTTTGCGCAACTCGAATCGGTGGGAAACCCTTGCAGGAGTACCTGAGTCCCGTGTGCCTCGTTGGATGTGTGGTGAGTGCCATGGCCGTGCGGTACACCGTCTGTCATGCGCTCTGACTCGTGAGTCCCCATCCTGAGGGACTGGCCTCCCCCGCACGCCACCGATCGGCACAGGACATGGGGGACCGTGCGTCGCGCCGGGCCCACGCCCCATGCGCCAGCGGTGTGATCCGCGGGGGCCTGTTCGGCGCCCGTTCGGGGGCCGGAACACGACACAAAACAAGTGGACCGCGTCGGTTGCCTCAGCCGCTGGGGGACACAGCACGGCCCCCCATCGGGTAGGCCCCCCCTGTGCGGCGGGGCCGTTGCCGTGTGAAGGGGGTCTGGCCCCGCCAAATGGGAACGCTCTCCGCGTGGGAGACTGTGTGGGCGGGTATTACCGAGTGGGAACGCTCTCCGTGCGGGGGACCGTGTGGGTGGGTATTACCGAGTGGCCTTCGGTACGGGGCGGATTCCTACCGAGATCCAGTTCCCCTGCCGGACGCCAATGGCACGTCTGGTGTGCCGGTGGGGACTGCCGGTGTATGCGCTTGTTCGGGTCTTCTGGTCTGTCCCCCGGACTGCGGGACTGGGGGGGGGGGGGGCGTAGGGGGGGGGGGGTACTGACACGCCCCCCCCCCTCTTCAGAAGGTTTGTGTGCCTGCAACGGCCATTGAATGAGTCGGGTGGCTGTCGTTTTGCCCTCAGGAGCGTATGCGTTCTGATGTGTGGGGGGGTCCCATTTGGGGGGGTGGGGGGGCTGCACGATATGTCATACCCAACGCCCATTCCCCCCCCCTCCCCCAGCTCCAGGGGGTCCGTACGGGACCGCCCACGCCCTCCGCTTCCCCTTCGGCCCCAGGTCCTCGGAATCAATGGGCAGCGACAACGTGCCGCCGGACTCCAACCCGGGCAGCGACGACCCGCCGCTTGTGCCGGGCGCGGTCTCCTCCAAAGCCCCGCTGGCCCCCCCGCCCGCCGCCGGGGCCCCGCCCCCCTCCCCCGCCCCCCCGAACGGCGACCAAGGGCCGCACGCAGCGGCACCCGTGGCCCCTGCGCTGACCGCCTGCAACGGGTCGCACCCGCTGTCGATGTACGCGATGCAGGGCGGCGACGGGGCGGAGGCCCCGGCGCCGGAGGCGGCGCAGGCGACGCCCCCGAGTCGGCCCGGCCCCGGGGCCGCGGCGCCCGAGACGCCCGCCGCGGCCCCGGACGCGCGCCCCGCCGCCCCCGCCGCGCCCCGCGAGGCCCCCACCAAAGTGTCGGTGGGCACGCAGTGGTCGTCGCCGGAGGAGGACGACAGCGACGACGCCCCCGCGGCCGACAGCCCGCTCGACGCGCACGCGCTGATGAGCGCCGCGCTCGCCAGCGCGAAGTTGGCCGGCAAATCCGGGGCCGGCCCCGCGAATGCGCCGGACGCCGGGGCGTCGGGGTCCGCCCACGGGGTGGCGCGCCGGACCCGGTCCAGCAAACAGCCGGCGGCCCCCGAGACGGGGGTCGCGCAGGACTCGGACGCGTCGCTTCTGCTGACGCTCAGCTCCGTCTCCGCAGGTGAGCCCCCGACCCACACCCGCTGTGCGTGCCCGGGCCTGTGGGTTGTGCTGGGCCACGCATGTTTTGGGGGTTAACCGCCAGCACGCTGAGCCGGAGATAGCCCATGTCTGGGGCTACCCTCCCCAAAGTGGCACGAATCGGGGGCGGCATCCCAAGCAGACCTGCCAGTAGCGTCTGCCAGGGAAACTGATTCTCAGGAACAATCCCATACCAACGGCCACTCAGTAATACCCGCCCCCCGCACCACCAGAACTCAGTAGGAACGTGCTGCATGCGGCGTGTGGCTCAGTAGGACCCCCCGACCCCCAGTCCGCAAAAGGCGAAGAAGTGCGTACGCCCGGAAGTACCACCCGACACACACTTTCAGCTTCGATGGCACCGTCGGGGGATGGGGATGGGGGGTGGGGGTGGGGGTCGGGGGTCGGGGTTGGGGGGTGGGGCCGGGGGAGGGGGGGGGGGAGGCAGCGAGGCAGGCTATGGACGGCCTGTGGACAGAGGCGCATGGGCAGCAAAAACAGTCAAACGACCCCGGCAACAACCAGCACATCCTCAATACGCCAATTATTGGGCGCCGCTGACGCGCAAACAGCACATCATGCCCCATTCAGCACAGCCCCGGCACACCAACTACTGGGCTCTGCGAACGCGGAAACGACACCAGCAGGAGCACCGGCCGCAGCGGCCGACAGAACGCAGCGACCCGACGCAACATGCGAAGGGAAGAACGGGTGACTGTCCAGGGCCCCGTAAAGAAACAGCGACGCGACGGAATGTCACACAGGGGGGGGGAAGGCACCACTGGGGCCTCTGAGGCATTGTTTGGATCAGTCAGTGCACGCAGGGAATCGGGCACCCAGAGGGCCAACCCTGGGGCCCCTGACAGCGCAATATCATTGGTCGCCTGCGCCCAGGGGGTCCAGCACCCAGTGGGCCACCGCTGGGGCCCCTGAGGAAACTGTGGAAAGGAGTGGTGGGCCAGGCAAGGGAAGGAACCACGGACAAAACTGGGGTGGGCAGAACCAAGGACGACGGCGCGGCCACCGTGCAGCGTAAATTACCCGGGACACCACGCAGGCACGCACGCCACCCAAGTCAACCATAATGGGGCGCACGCCACCCGTGCAGCGCACGCCACCCGTGACCATCAAGGAATGCGCACACGCGACCCATGGAGTGCTGGAGCGCAGGGGGGGTGGACGGCCGGTACAACGCGTGGAGGAGTGGGGGACCTGGGCCTCACAGCGGCGGAGGTGCGCGGGCAGCAAAAACAGTCAAACGACCCTGCATGGGCACTGCATGGGCACTGCATGGGCACTGCATGGGCACTGCATGGGCACTGCATGGGCACTGCATGGGCATGGGCACTGCATGGGCACTGCATGGGCACTGCATGGGCACTGCATGGGCACTGCATGGGCACTGCATGGGCACTGCATGGGCACTGCATGGGCACTGCATGGGCACTGCATGGGCACTGCATGGGCACTGCATGGGCACTACATGGGCACGGCATGGGCACTGCATGGGCACTGCATGGGCACTGCATGGGCACTGCATGGGCACTGCATGGGCACTGCATGGGCACTGCATGGGCACTGCATGGGCATGGGCACTGCATGGGCACTGCATGGGCACTGCATGGGCATGGGCACTGCATGGGCATGGGCACTGCATGGGCACTGCATGGGCACTGCATGGGCACTGCATGGGCACTGCATGGGCACTGCATGGGCACTGCATGGGCATGGGCACTGCATGGGCACTGCATGGGCATGGGCACTGCATGGGCACTGCATGGGCACTGCATGGGCATGGGCACTGCATGGGCACTGCATGGGCACTGCATGGGCACTGCATGGGCACTGCATGGGCATGGGCACTGCATGGGCACTGCATGGGCACTGCATGGGCACTGCATGGTCATGGGCACTGCATGGGCACTGCATGGGCACTGCATGGGCACTGCATGGGCACTGCATGGGCACTGCATGGGCACTGCATGGGCACTGCATGGGCACTGCATGGGCACTGCATGGACACTGCATGGGCACTGCATGGACACTGCATGGGCACTACATGGGCACTGCATGGGCATGGGCACTGCATGGGCATTGCATGGGCACTGCATGGGCACTGCATGGGCACTACATGGGCATGGGCACTGCATGGGCACTACACCGCATGGGCACTACATGGGCACTGCATGGCCATGGGCACTGCATGGGCACTGCAGGGACACTGCATGGGCACTACATGGGCACTGCATGGGCATGGGCACTGCATGGGCATGGGCACTGCATGGGCACTGCATGGGCATGGGCACTGCATGGGCACTACATGGGCATGGGCACTGCATGGGCAGTGCATGGGCACTGCATGGGCATGGGCACTGCATGGGCACTGTATGGCCACTACATGGGCATGGGCACTGCATGGGCACTGCATGGGCACTGCATGGGCATGGGCACTGCATGGGCACTGCATGGGCACTGCATGGGCACTGCATGGGCATGGGCACTGCATGGGCACTGCATGGGCACTGCATGGGCATGGGCACTGCATGGGCACTGCATGGGCACTGCATGGGCACTGCATGGGCATGGGCACTGCATGGGCACTGCATGGGCACTGCATGGGCATGGGCACTGCATGGCCACTGCATGGGCACTGCATGGGCACTGCATGGGCACTGCATGGGCACTGCATGGTCATGGGCACTGCATGGGCACTGCATGGGCATGGGCACTGCATGGGCACTGCATGGGCACTGCATGGGCATGGGCACTGCATGGGCACTGCATGGGCACTGCATGGGCACTGCATGGGCACTGCATGGTCATGGGCACTGCATGGGCACTGCATGGGCACTGCATGGGCACTGCATGGGCACTGCATGGGCACTGCATGGGCACTGCATGGGCACTGCATGGGCATGGGCACTGCATGGGCACTGCATGGGCACTGCATGGGCACTGCATGGGCACTGCATGGGCACTGCATGGACACCGCATGGGCACTACATGGGCACTGCATGGGCATGGGCACTGCATGGGCACTGCATGGGCACTGCATGGGCATGGGCACTGCATGGGCACTACATGGGCATGGGCACTGCATGGGCACTGCATGGGCACTGCATGGGCACTGCATGGGCACTGCATGGGCACTGCATGGGCACTGCATGGGCACTGCATGGGCACTGCATGGGCACTGCATGGACACTGCATGGGCACTGCATGGACACTGCATGGGCACTACATGGGCACTGCATGGGCATGGGCACTGCATGGGCATTGCATGGGCACTGCATGGGCACTGCATGGGCACTACATGGGCATGGGCACTGCATGGGCACTACACCGCATGGGCACTACATGGGCACTGCATGGCCATGGGCACTGCATGGGCACTGCAGGGACACTGCATGGGCACTACATGGGCACTGCATGGGCATGGGCACTGCATGGGCATGGGCACTGCATGGGCACTGCATGGGCATGGGCACTGCATGGGCACTACATGGGCATGGGCACTGCATGGGCAGTGCATGGGCACCGCATGGGCATGGGCACTGCATGGGCACTGTATGGCCACTACATGGGCATGGGCACTGCATGGGCACTGCATGGGCACTGCATGGGCATGGGCACTGCATGGGCACTGCATGGGCACTGCATGGGCACTGCATGGGCATGGGCACTGCATGGGCACTGCATGGGCACTGCATGGGCATGGGCACTGCATGGGCACTGCATGGGCACTGCATGGGCACTGCATGGGCATGGGCACTGCATGGGCACTGCATGGGCACTGCATGGGCATGGGCACTGCATGGCCACTGCATGGGCACTGCATGGGCACTGCATGGGCACTGCATGGGCACTGCATGGTCATGGGCACTGCATGGGCACTGCATGGGCATGGGCACTGCATGGGCACTGCATGGGCACTGCATGGGCATGGGCACTGCATGGGCACTGCATGGGCACTGCATGGGCACTGCATGGGCACTGCATGGTCATGGGCACTGCATGGGCACTGCATGGGCACTGCATGGGCACTGCATGGGCACTGCATGGGCACTGCATGGGCACTGCATGGGCACTGCATGGGCATGGGCACTGCATGGGCACTGCATGGGCACTGCATGGGCACTGCATGGGCACTGCATGGGCACTGCATGGACACCGCATGGGCACTACATGGGCACTGCATGGGCATGGGCACTGCATGGGCACTGCATGGGCACTGCATGGGCATGGGCACTGCATGGGCACTACATGGGCATGGGCACTGCATGGGCACTGCATGGGCATGGGCACTGCATGGGCACTGTATGGGCACTACATGGGCATGGGCACTGCATGGGCACTGCATGGGCACTGCATGGGCATGGGCACTGCATGGGCACTGCATGGGCACTGCATGGGCACTGCATGGGCATGGGCACTGCATGGGCACTGCATGGGCACTGCATGGGCACTGCATGGGCACTGCATGGGCACTGCATGGGCATGGGCACTGCATGGGCACTGCATGGGCACTGCATGGGCACGGGCACTGCATGGGCACTGCATGGGCACTGCATGGGCACTGCATGGGCATGGGCACTGCATGGGCACTGCATGGGCATGGGCACTGCATGGGCACTGCATGGGCACTGCATGGGCACTACATGGGCATGGGCACTGCATGGGCACTGCATGGGCACTGCATGGGCACTACATGGACATGGGCACTGCATGGGCAGTGCATGGGCACTGCATGGGCATGGGCACTGCATGGGCACTGCATGGGCACTGCATGGGCACTGCATGGGCACTGCATGGGCATGGGCACTGCATGGGCACGGGCACTGCATGGGCATTGCATGGGCACTGCATGGACACTGCATGGGCACTGCATGGGCACTGCATGGGCACTGCATGGGCATGGGCACTGCATGGGCATGGGCACTGCATGGGCACTGTATGGGCACTACATGGGCATGGGCACTGCATGGGCACTGCATGGGCACTGCATGGGCATGGGCACTGTATGGGCACTACATGGGCATGGGCACTGCATGGGCACTGCATGGGCACTTCATGGGCATGGGCACTGCATGGGCACTGCATGGGCACTGCATGGGCACTGCATGGGCACCGCATGGGCACTGCATGGGCATGGGCACTGCATGGGCACTGCATGGGCACTGCATGGGCACTGCATGGGCACTGCATGGGCACTGCATGGACACTGCATGGGCACTGCACGGGCACTGCATGGGCACTGCATGGGCACTGCATGGGCATGGGCACTGCATGGGCATGGGCACTGCATTGGCGCTGTATGGGCACTACATGGGCATGGGCACTGCATGGGCACTGCATGGGCACTGCATGGGCATGGGCACTGCATGGGCACTGCATGGGCATGGGCACTGCATGGGCATGGGCACTGCATGGGCACTGTATGGGCACTACATGGGCATGGGCACTACATGGGCACTGCATCGGCACTGCATGGGCATGGGCACTGCATGGGCATGGGCACTGCATGGGCATGGGCACTGCATGGGCATGGGCACTGCATGGGCACTGCATGGGCACTGCATGGGCACTGCATGGGCATGGGCACTGCATGGGCACTGCATGGGCACTGCATGGGCACTGCATGGGCACTGCATGGGCACTGCATGGGCATGGGCACTGCATGGGCACGGGCACTGCATGGGCACTGCATGGGCATGGGCACTGCATGGGCACTGCATGGGCATGGGCAGTGCATGGGCATGGGCACTGCATGGGCACTGCATGGGCACTGCATGGGCACTGCATGGGCACTGCATGGGCATGGGCACTGCATGGGCACTGCATGGGCACTGCATGGGCATGGGCACTGCATGGGCACTGCATGGGCACTGCATGGGCACTGCATGGGCACTGCATGGGCATGGGCACTGCATGGGCATGGGCACTGCATGGGCACTGCATGGGCACTGCATGGGCATGGGCACTGCATGGGCACTGCATGGGCACTGCATGGGCATGGGCACTGCATGGGCACTGCATGGGCACTGCATGGGCACTGCATGGGCACTGCATGGGCACTGCATGGGCACTGCATGGGCATGGGCACTGCATGGGCATGGGCACTGCATGGGCATGGGCACTGTATGGGCACTGCATGGGCACTACATGGGCATGGGCACTGCATGGGCACTGCATGGGCACTGCATGGGCACTGCATGGGCACTGCATGGGCACTGCATGGGCATGGGCACTGCATGGGCACTGCATGGGCACTGCATGGGCACTGCATCGGCACTGCATGGGCACTGCATGGGCACTGCATGGGCATGGGCACTGCATGGGCATGGGCACTGCATGGGCACTGTATGGGCACTACATGGGCATGGGCACTGCTTACGTACTGCATGGGCACTGCATGGGCACTGCATGGGCACTGCATGGGCACTGCATGGGCACTGCATGGGCATGGGCACTGCATGGGCACTGCATTGGCACTGCATGGGCATGGGCACTGCATGGGCGCTGCATGGGCACTGCATGGGCACTGCATGGGCACTGCATGGGCACTGCATGGGCACTGCGTGGGCACTGCATGGGCACTACATGGGCATGGGCACTGCATGGGCACTGCATGGGCACTGCATGGGCACTGCATGGGCACTGCATGGGCACTGCATGGGCACTGCATGGGCACTGCATGGGCACTGCATGGGCACTGCATGGGCATGGGCACTGCATGGGCACTGCATGGGCACTGCATGGGCATGGGCACTGCATGGGCACTGCATGGGCACTGCATGGGCACTGCATGGGCACTGCATGGGCACTGCATGGGCACTGCATGGGCACTGCATGGGCACTGCATGGGCATGGGCACTGCATGGGCACTGCATGGGCACTGCATGGGCATGGGCACTGCATGGGCACTGCATGGGCACTGCATGGGCACTGCATGGGCACTGCATGGGCATGGGCACTGCATGGGCACTGCATGGGCACTGCATGGGCACGGCATGGGCACTGCATGGGCACTGCATGGGCACCGCATGGGCACTGCATGGGCACTGCATGGGCATGGGCACTGCATGGGCACTGCATGGGCACTGCATGGGCATGGGCACTGCATGGGCACTGCATGGGCACTGCATGGGCACTGCATGGGCACTGCATGGGCATGGGCACTGCATGGGCACTGCATGGGCACTGCATGGGCACTGCATGGGCATGGGCACTGCATGGGCACTGCATGGGCACTGCGTGCGTATTTGGCACTGCCCACCCGGGCACCCCCTTCCCTCCGCGCTGCAGGCGACACGAGCCGGGGCACCGCGTGGAACGGGCGGTCCGGGGGGTCCAGGGACTCTCCCTCGGACGACAGCCCCGTCAGCAACATGGTCAGCACCGACGTGGAGCCGGTCTCCGGCGGCAGCGCCGGCCTCCTGGACAGCCAGCGCCTCAAGAGGCCCGTCAGGCCCGAGGCCCCCACGAGCCGGCCCTCCGACGCGGCGGACAGCGACGACCCCGGCCCCGGCGGCGCCGAGTCTCTGAAGAGGAAGGCCCCGTCGCCCTCGGTGTCGTCTGACGGGGACGACGGGGACGACGAGCCCAAGTCCAAGAAGGCGAAGCCCGGGGACAACGCCTCCAACCACCCGGCCTGGTACACACAGCTGTACCTCGTCCTGCGCATCCTGAGGGAGTGCAAGGGGCCTACGGGCCGCAAGGTCCGTCGTCTCCGCCCCTGTTGTGGACCAGGGGGGGCCAGTTTGGCGTGAACGCATGCTGAGGCATCTGCGTGTGCGTGCGTGCGTGCGTGTGCGTGTGGGTCCGCACCAGTTTGGAGGGCAACATGCCGGTTATGGTGTGTTCCGGGTGTGCCGTGTACTGCTACATAGTACTGTGCGGCGTGTACTGAGCGACTGGACCCTAGGTGCATCGCTATCAGAATTGTCTTCAGGTCCTGCAGCACAAACTGCGGCGCAGACGCCTTATAGTCCATGTTGCTGACTGTTTGACGGCCTGATGAGAACTCCAGACATCCAGTGCACGCGCCCTTGCCTCTGCTCTTCGGCTGCAGGGCTTGTGTCTGGGTCTTCGCGCGCATGTGTTTGTGTGTATGTGTGTGCCTGTGTGTGCGTGTGTTTTTTTTGGGGGGGGGCTGACTCTAGGGAGACATGGCAGAGGGACGGGCTGGGCTGGGCTGGGCTGGGCTGGGCACCCCCTGCACCCGGCGCAGCTGAGCACCCCTTTCATGCTCTACCTACAGAAAGGCACCGTCATGCACTGCTTTGATTCTGCGTGTTAGGACGCGTGCCTGAGGAGACCGTTTGCGCTCAGCGCGTTCTGAGTGCCTGTTTGTCACGTACGTCGTGTGTGGGGGGGGGGGGGGGCAGGTGGCTGTTCTTAGCGGATGCAGGGCGCCGATGGTGCTACACTCTGCCACCACGGCAACCCGGAAGGCCTTTGCCGAGGTGTTTTGTGGACCATTGCCCTGTGACCGCCCTGTGCTGTATACCATCCACACGGGGTTTGTTGGTCGTTGCTTCATTGGCTTCCCTCACAAAGTATGTCGCGGGCGCATGCGTTAGGGTGGCCTCAGGCCGGGTGCAGCTCAGGCTGTTCTCGCAGTGCATGTGTGCGTGCGTGTGGGTGCCTCATGTCATCACAAGCCCGCCTGTGCCTTCCATGCCATGCGTGTCAGTGGGAGTGTCTCCTTGCCTGCGGGCCTTTCGTGCTCACGGCCCAACATGTGTGCGTGTGTATGGGGTATGTGCATGCGCGTCTGTGTGTTGTGTAGCCGTGCTTGTGTGTTTGTGTGCGTGTGAATGTGCGCACGCGCGATCGGATGGGGGCAGCCAAGACAGGTTCCCCTCCTGCTGGGCACTGCGTCTGGAGGTGGCTCTGTTGCTGGTGTTACTGCTGCAGTTGGACGGTTTGTGCTGTTTAGGGGTGCGACTGCGCTGTGTGGCTGGGCCCTGGGTGCAGCGGCTGGCCTCTGGTAGAAATCAGCGATGCTGGTGAGACGTCACACAGAAGGTGCTCGCTGATGGAGAGAGACAGCCTTGGTGAACCCAAGTTGCAGCTGACCCTGAGCAGCAGTGACTGTTTGCTGTTGTGTACCATGTGTCATGTATCATGGGTTGTGCTCTGCTAACAGATCGCTGCGCAGTCTGATGCCATGTGCGCGGGACAGGATGTGGACACCATGTGCACAGGGTCTTAGTTCTTGATCTCAATACCTGTGTGTGTGTGTGTGTGTGTCTGCGTTACTGTTGCATGGGGGGTCCCCCCCTCCCCCCCCCCCCTCACCCAACCCCCTTTCGGAAGCCCAAAATGTTGATTGGGCCTCATCCATTTTGGCGTCACGGGTACCACTGGAATTCATCCCCAGTGACATTATCTGTTGTACAGACATCACTTCACGACACTCCAAATGTTCAGAAAATCATTGAGATTTCAAATATGGCGTCCGAACTTTGTGACTGTTGGCATGGAAGCCGTTTTCATCTCACCCGGACAGCAGAGCATGCATAGCCATGTCATGTGTCGCTGAGGTGGCGCGGGTGGGGGAGTGTCAATATTGCTTCGCCATCGCAGTGGCCCGTGTCATTCGTCAGTTTTGCCCCCCCTCCCCCCCCCCAGGGGGCGGACATGTTCGGTTGGGTCAGTGTAAGGACTGCACCCGAGGGCCCCCCATTGTTCTGTACTTTTTCTGTGCCCAACGCTGTGCGTCGGTGTGAACAGGACATTTGTCGGGGAGCCATTGAGCTGGACACGAAAATGTCCAAAGAGTTCCGCTTCCGCCGCGCCTTCAAAGGCAAGACCCCCATGAACTCGGCCTCGAGCATCCTCACCAAGTGCCCAGAGCACCTGATCTCCTCGGAGGACAAGAACGGGCGTCGGATGTACGAATTGGCCTTCAAGTTCAACGACTACGAGGATGCCATTCTGAAGTACGAGAGCTGGAAGGTGAAGCTCCGTGAGAATCACTGGCCGAAGAAGTGGAAGGAGTGGAATGCAAAGAGGGAGCGCGAGACGCCGGAAGGGTATGCCTCTGCAGAGGGCCCCGGACGGGGGGGGTTGCCGGGGCCGCACCGTGCGCTGTGCACGCGCTTGTGCGAAAAGTCGCCTGTGTTCCACCACCAGTAGCCATGGGTCCCAGGGTCCTGAATTCTGCACCCCCGACGCTGTTTTGAATGGATCCTGCACGCTTCTGTAGGGGGGTCGTTTAAAGGGGGTGTTCCCGGGATAAACAAGGTAATGATTGGCGCTGTGCGCGGGCTGTGCGAAAACGCCCCCACCATGCGAGGCATACTCCTCTGAACCCCCAACACACACTTCAGCCCATGGCACCACCTCAGAGGCGACGGCTCCCCACGTCGCAGCCGGCAACCACCTCGCCCATCCCGGCCCAACCGCACCCGACGGGGAGGGGGCGCCACGATGGCAGCAGGCTGCAGTGATGAGCAGTGCGACAGACACTGCCCCGCTCACTCACAACCAAGTCCCCCCGTCGAGCTGTCCGACACCACCCCAAGAGCCCAAAAGGTGACGGGACCTCAGGGGACGGGGGTATGGGGGGCAGGGCTGTCCCTAAGAACCCCCGTTTTTTTTTTTTGGTTAAGGACAGTCCCCGAGGACCACCAACCGCCAACCGCCAACCGCCGCCAACCGCCACCCATTGTTCAATACGGCTTCTGTGGTCTTGTGTCTTGCCCATGTCTTGCCCATGAAGCAGAGAGCGTCCCCGTGAACGTTCGTTTCTGTTGGTGTTACGAGCCCTCCCCTCCCCCCCCTCCGGGACGGCCGACCCCTGGAGTAGTCCAACAGGACAAGTCATCCGGGGGCTCCGTTGACACAACCAAAACACGTTCGGGCCCACAGAGGGTCAGAATGAGCAGTGGCGAGAGGCCAATAGGCGCCGCCAAAGGCAAACAACCTGATACCGAGGCCTTGTGCCAACCCCCCCCCCCCCTCCCCTGTGAAAGGGCCGTACGTTGGCATGATGGACAGAAGGCGATGACAGCCGCGGGGCAGGCGCGGCCAGAGCCTAACGCAGACACTGCAACCCGACCATTGGAAGCTGCCCGCCTTGAGGACAGCCCTGCTGGGGGGCAACGCCTACCATCACCGCATCTCCCCTGATGTGTCGTCGATGACCACACACGCCCCCCTCCCGTCTGCCTCGTCACTCCAGAAGCGGCATTTCTTCGCCAAAAACGGCCCCGACCCGCACAAACGCGGCCGGGTGCGCCCCCACTTGGCACCCACGGCCCGGGCCGCCGTCCTTGACTTTGTGGGTCACACTCCGGACTTGGGATGGTCACATTTCAACACAGAAAAATCGCTGGGGTAGTAGAGCGGAGCCCGAAGCGTTGGGGTGCAGACTTGCCACCAGCGTCTGCCGGCTCAGACATCATCGGATGGAGCAGGGTCCTAATGAGCCACACGCTGGACGCAGCACGTTCCTACTGAGTTCTGGTGGTGCGGGGGGCGGGTATTACTGAGTGGCCGTTGGTATGGGATTGTTCCTGAAAACCAGTTTCCCTGACAGACGCTACTGGCAGGTCTGCTTGGGATGCCGCCCCCGATTCGTGCCACTTTGGGGAGGGTAGCCCCAGACATGGGGCCCATGGGGGGGGGTGGGGGGGGGGGGGGCACCGCCGCCAAGTGCGTGGCGGGCGTCGCGGTCCCCGCCCCCCAGACCCACCCCCTACCCCCCGGACCGGGCCCGCTTGGCCTTGGGGGAGCGGGTGGTCCCCTGGCGGGCAGGCGCAGAGGAGGGGGCGGGGCCGGCGCGCGGCAGAGATGCCCCTGGGCCCATGCCCCACGGGGGTCCGCCTGTTCAGACCCCCCCCCCACCCCCTGTGGTTGTTGTCAGGAAAATGATCCTGTTAGAAGCCCCTGCAGATGCACACCCCAGCGCGCACAAGTCAGTGCTGGAGTCGGCAAACCCCCGCATGGACTCGGAGTGTGCATCGGGATGCCCCTGGTCAACGGCACGGGCAACAGCCCCGTCTCCGGGACGGCCGACCCCCGGAGTAGTCAAACAGGACAAGTCATCCGGGGGCTCCGTTGACATGAGAGGCCAATAGGCACCGCCAAAGGCAAACAATCTGATATCGAGGCCTTGTGCCATCCCCCCCCCCCCCACTCCCTCTGTTGTTGGGGTGGATCACTTCAACGGGCGGCCCCCAGGCCTCGCCAGGTCCGATCCCGAACCTCCTGGAGCCCCAAGACGCGGGTTTGCGGCCGGAGCGGAGCCGCCGTTGAGCCGTTCGAGCCACAGAAAGACCCCCAAACGCCCCGGGAACGGGCCGTTGTTGACTGCGAACGGATCCGACAAGAGCAGCCGATGGCCTGGACGAGTGGGCGCGGGGGAGGGGGTGGGGGGGGGGCAAAACTTGGAGAAGGCCCCGGGCAGTGATGTATTAGAACGGCCGTGCACCGCAGGAGGAGGGGGGGATACCCCTGCCCCCCCCCCCCCTTCCAATGTGTGAGGCTGACAGCCAAAATTTTGCTTCGGCGCCTTTGGTGCCAAGAGGATTTACGCTTCAAATCTTTCAGCCCGCCTTTGGCGGGGACCACAGAGGGACCCTAGGAGGAGGGGGGTCCCAGCCCCCCCCCCCCCCCCCCCCGCCCCCCTTCAGACCCCCCCTTCCCCCCCCCCCTTTCCCCCCCCTTCTAATACATCCCTGCCCCCTCCGCTGCCCCATCCCGCCCCCTCCGCTCAGGGCCCCGTTCGTGCCCATCGACCCACCGGATGGCGAGGACGCGCTGGTGGAGGTGAAGCCGAGCTGCATCATCGGGGCGGGCCGCGGGGTCTACGCCCGCCGAGACATCCCCTTCGGGACGACGTTGGGGTATTACTTCGGAGTGCCGTGCTTCGAGGTACGCCCAGGCTGATGTGAGGGACGAGGCCCCCCCCTCTCCCCCCCCCCCAAACCACATGCACACGGCTCACCAAGTAAAAGTAAGTTCCCCCGTTCGTTAGGGGTAGCCCAGCACCCCCCCCCCCTGCCCCACGTCCCGCAGCCATTTGAACCCGCCCTCTTTGCCCCCACCCCAACGGAACGGGGGGCACCCAACCCTCGCCCCATCCACAAGTGGAGGATTCCCCCTTCAAAAGGCGAAGAAGTACGTACACCCGGACGTGCCAACCGGCGTACTCCCATACCGCACCTCTGCAAAGGGCATCTTGCCATCACACAGCAGCGGTGTGCACCGCTGCCATCAGCCCGACTGCCGCTGCCGTCCCAAATGCCTTTCTCCGACAAGGGCAGCACGGGACAAGTGTGAGGCTGGAAGGTGCGTGGGTGGGGGGGGGGGGTGCCATCAAGGCTGAGGGAGACTTGCGACCCCCCCACCTCCCGTACCCAGGGCGGGTGGAAGGGGGGGGGGGGTCGTATGAGCACCCACGACCCCCCAGGGGGAGGGGGGCAGGTGCTAAGCGGGCTCTTCTGTCAGGGGCCTTGATTTTGCCCGGTTTTTGGCAAAAATAGTTTGTAATTTTTTGCATCAAAAAAGGGGGCACCCTCGACGCACTGATTCCAAAAATGCCATTTTCAGTTTTTTTTGGGGGGGGGTTTGGTCCCCCCGTTGGCCCCATGTAGACCATCTGCCCCCGTAATGGCCCGACAGAAGAGTCTCATGGGGGCTTGAAAAAGGGGCTCATACGACCCCCCCCCCCCCCCGTTTGGAGCAATCCCCCCCCCAAGCGCGCACAGGTCATTTCTGGAGTCGGCAAACCCCCGCATGGACTCGGACTGTGCATCGGAATGCCCCTGGTCAACGGCACGGGCAACAGCCCCGTCTCCGGGACAGCCGACCCCCGGAGTAGTCAAACAGGACAAGTCATCCGGGGGCTCCGTTGACACCACCAAAACACGTTCGGACCCACGGAGGGTCCGAATGTGCAAAGGGCGAGAGGCCAATAGGCGCCGCCAAAAGGCAAACAATCGGATACCGAGGCCTTGTGCCAACCCCCCCCCCCCCACAAGCGGCAATGGAACCTCGTGAAAAGACGCAGAGCCGCTGGCAGTTTTGTTCACATTTTGATACTTTGATACCCCGGCGGAGACAGGCCCCCACCGACGCCCACAACCCCCTCAGAGCACCGCAAAGGGTGTGCGGCACAAGCGATGTACACATGCAGCGGCCCTTGGAAGAGAGGGTGTTGGATCCAGGGCAGGCGGGAGCGGCGCATCGCCCCATTTGGGGGGCAATGTCCGCAGCAGCCCTCGAGGGTTCACGTCAGACTTGGCACCAGTGTCTGCCAGCTCAGACATGATCGGATGGGGCAGGGTCCTACTGAGCCACACGATGGACGCAGCACGTTCCTACTGAGTTCTGGTGGTGCGGGGGGCGGGTATTACTGAGTGGCCTTTGATACGGGGCCAATTCCTACTGAGAATCAGTTTCCCTGCCGGACGCTAGTGGCATGTCTGGCTCAGGTCCTAACAACAG
Source organism: Eutreptiella sp. 'Long Island Sound 2002' (assembly GCA_964036045.1). Lineage (NCBI taxonomy): Eukaryota > Euglenozoa > Euglenophyceae > Eutreptiales > Eutreptiaceae > Eutreptiella > Eutreptiella sp. 'Long Island Sound 2002'. The sequence continues at coordinate 32,977,054 of OZ038382.1, forward strand.
CATCCCCCAAGGCAAATCACCTCGCAGAGGTTGTTAGATCAAAGCCAGGCAGGTGTATATAGGGGAAAACGCCACATACCCCCCCATTTTGGCCATTTTGGGCCTATTCGCGTACCCTACCCCAAGGGGTTGAATTGTTAGTTTAACCCCTTGTAAAATCATTATTTTGCCCAATAAATGCATCCCCCAATGAGTTTTTGGTCCGGACCCCCCCAGACCCCCCCACTTGAACCCACTTTTTTGAGGTTTTGAGGGAGGGGGGGGGCTGGGGGGTTGGGGGGGCAAAAATGTCCAAAAAATGACCCCCCCATTTTTGGGGTCGAAAATCATGAATCTTTTGGTTTTTTTCGATTTTGAGCCGAAAAAGTGTTTCCGGGTCCCGACTCTATGGGGTTTGTAAGGGGTGGAGTGGGACGAGCGCTGATGCAGTTTATGCACTTTTTAGCCATTTTTGCTATGTTGGGGGTTTTGGCGACCTCGGTGACCCTGTGGTACCCACTCCGAGGGGTGTGAGTGGGGATATTGTGACAGAATATGCCTACTAGGATACGGAAGGACGTTTTTTGCAGTCTCTAGCTTTGCCGAGGGCCGGTCAAATGCCCGTGCCAAAGACGCGAAATGGCTGTTTACACCAATAATGGCCTAGTGAATGGGCCGGGACACAACCTGCTTATGCAGTTTTTCACCCTGGGCAGCTCAAAATGGAAGTTTTCGAAACTTGTTTCTATGATATTGTGATCACCTAAAATGATCATCCAAGGTACGTAAAGCATGTTTTAGGCCATATTTACGTGTTTTTCACCCTATTTGGGTATTAGGTTTAGGGAGGGGGTGGGGTGTCCCAAGGGATTGGTACACAACCTGCTGCTGCAATTTTTCACCGTGGCCAGCTCAAATATCGAAGTTTTCAAAACTTATTTTTTTGATATTGTGACCACTCAAGTATGACCATCCAAGGTATGTAAACCATGTTTTAGCCTGTGTTTGTGTAGTTTTTACCCTATTTAGGGTGTGTGTGGCTTGGGGTAGATTCTCTGCGAGGTGGACTTGCCGAAGGCAATAGAATCACCTCGCAGAGGTTGTTAGATCAAAGCCAGGCAGGCGTATATAGGGGAAAACGCCACATACCCCCCCATTTTGGCCTTTTTGGGCCTATTGGCGTACCCTACCCCAAGGGGTTGGATTGTTAGTTTAACCCCTTGTAAAATCATTATTTTGCCCACTAAACGCATCCCCCAATGAGTTTTTGGTCCGGACCCCCCCCCCCAGACCCCCCCCCACTTGAAACCCACTTTTTTGAGGTTTTGAGGGAGGGGTGGGGGTGGGGGGTGGGGGTGGGTGGGGGGGTCAAAAAATGACCCCCCCTTTTTTTGGGTTGAAAATCATGAATCTTTTGGTTTTTTTTCCATTTTGAGCCGAAAAAGTGTTTCCGGGTCCCGACTCCATAGGGTTTGTATGGGGCGGAGTGGGACGAGCGCAGTTTATGCACTTTTTAGCCATTTTTGCTATGTTGGCGGTTTGGCGACCTCAGTGACCCTGTGGTACCCACTCTGAGGATGTGAGTGGGGATGTTGTGACAATATATGCCTACTAGGATACGGAAGGACGTTTTTTGCAGTCTCTAGCCTTGCCGAGGGCCGGTCAAATGCCCGTGCCAAAGACGCGAAATGGCTGTTTCCACCAATAATGGGCTAGTGAATGGCTTGTTGGTACACAACCTGCTTGTGCAGTTTTTCACGCTGCACAGCTCAAAAATCGAAGTTTTCGAAACTTATTCCTATGATATTGTGATCACCTAAAATGACCATCCAAAGTATGTAAAGCATGTATTAGGCCGTATTTACATGATTTTCACCCTATTTGGGTATTAGGTCGGGGGGGGGGGGGGGGTCTCCCAAGGGATTGGTACACAACCTGCTTGCACCCTGGGCAACTCAAAAATCGAAGTTTTTGAAACTGATTTTTTTGATATTGTGACCACACAATATGACCATCCAAGGTATGTAAAGCATGTTTTAGGCCGTATTTACATGATTTTCACCCTATTTGGGTATTAGGTCCGGGGGGGTGGGGGCTCCAAGGGATTGGTACACCACCTGCTAATGCAGTTTTTAACCCTAGGCAGCTCAAAAATCGAAGTTTTGGAAACTTGTTTTTATGATATTGTGACCACACAATATGACCATCCAAGCTATGTAAAGCATGTTTTAGGCCGTATTTACATGATTTTCACCCTATTTGGGTATTAGGTCCGGGGGGGGGGGGGGGGGGGGGCTGTGGGATTGGTACACAACCTGCTTCAGCACTTTTTCACTGCTGGCAGCTCAAGAATCGAAGTCTTTGAAACTGATTTTTTTGATATTGTGACCACACAATATGACCATACAAGATATGTAAATCATGTTTTAGCCCGTATTTATGTGGTCAATACCCTATTTATACCCTACTTTGGGTGTGTGTTGCTTGGGATAGATTCTCTGCGAGGTGGACTTGCCGAAGGCAATAGAATCACCTCGCAGAGGTTGTTAGATCAAAGCCAGGCAGGCGTATATAGGGAAAACGCCACATACCCCCCCATTTGCATCCCCCAATGAGTTTTTGGTCCGGACCCCCCCAGACCCCCCCCACTTGAAACCCACTCTTTTGAGGTTTTGAGGGAGGTGTGGGGGGGTGGGGGTGGGGGGGGGTCAAAAAATGAACCCCCCTTTTTTTGGGTCGAAAATCATGAATCTTTTGGTTTTTTTCGATTTTGAGCCGAAAAAGTGTTTCCGGGTCCCGACTCTATGGGGTTTGTATGGGGCGGAGTGGGACGAGCACTTATGCAGTTAATGCACTTTTTAGCAATTTTTGTAATGTTGGCCGTTTTGGCGACCTCGGTGACCCCGTGGTACCCACTCTGAGGGGTGTGTGAGTGGGGATATTGTGACAATATATGCCTACTAGGATACGGAAGGACGTTTTTTGCAGTCTCTAGCTTTGCTGAGAGCCGGTCACAACCCGTGCCAAAGACGC